>PVKS010001760.1:0-132732 GCA_004027875.1 Aplodontia rufa
AAAAAAAAAAAAGTGTGTAGGAGAGAAACCTTGGACATGCTGGCTTGTAATGGGGGGCCTGCAAAGTCAGGGGAGGCCACTGGCTAGAAAGGGGGAGTGCATGAGCAGTGTGCACCCACAGAGGCAGCAGCCCACTGCCCTGTCCCAGGCCCACTATGCTTACCAATTCTGAGCAGCATTAAACTTGTCCTCAGAGGCTTTGCAAGAGCCACTAACATGCTTGCTGGCCTCCTAAAGAGCTTCTAACTGCAATGGGATGGGACCTGCTGGCCTCTGAACAAAGCTAAGGGATAGCTGGGACCTAAAAATGGAGGTGTGGGCTACGAGTCAGTGAGGCACCTGCAGCGAAGGGTCTAGACAATTCCTTCTAGGAACTGAAGTTCAGATGATCCAAATGTCAGATTTTGGAGGAAAAACAAAAATGCTCCCACAGTTACTATGAAGCTAATATTTTATAGTTCTTTTGGTGCTGCTGTTGAACATGAAATACCCTAATAAACAAAAAACATAAAAGCAATCATCAGTGGTTTATCTGTTATTAGTCAAAAGACACATCTGCCTACGAAAGGCTTACAGTAAGCCCAGATGGCATTTACTGGGAGCTCCACAGCCTTCTCGTTTCATCTGCTAACACTGATAGTTCTAAAGGAACTTGACTAGGAACACAACTTTTTCATATTAATGGCAGTAGGCTGAGTTAGTGCTCTCACAATGGCACTGTGGGACATGCTACTGTGATTCCCATCTGATGGGCGGGAAGCCTGACGGACATGGGCTCAGTAACTCGCCCAGTCCTAGCTGGCAAACAGATGATGATTATGGGGAGCTCAAGCACATGGCTTCTAAGACGTGAAAAAGTCATGTTACTGTTTTAAAAAGAGAAAAAATAAAATGGGATAAGGGAGGATAAAAAGCAAATATTATAGTGCTGTTTTAATTCTATAGCAAGTTCTAGGTGGACACTGTAGGATTCATAAGGAATGGCCCTACTCATGTGGCTAGTGTCAAGATTCTCTCTGGGGCCTCCCTCTGGGGCAGCATCAAGCAGAGAAATCAACAATGAGGTTTTCCAATTCATTGAGACTGGAAGGGGACACTGGCCTAGTTAGTAACAGTTCCAGCAAGTATTTGCCACCCACCCCATGCACTGGCCATCCCCTATTGCTGGGCGGGCTGCTGCTTACCCTCGCCCCCTTCTTGGTCAGCAGACACACCAGCTTCATGTGGCCAGCAGCTGCTGCGTAGCAGAGTGCAGTCATGCCATTCTCTGACGTTCCGTCCAGGCAGGCCCCAAATTCTAGGAGCAGAGTAACGACTTCCTCATGACCCAGGTGAGACTGGACGCACAGGATGGGGGCATTATTTAACACTTCTGTCCTGTAGTTCACGTTGGCCCCTCCCAAAATCAGGAGGCGGCTCACCTGTTGGACAATGTCCCCCAACAAGATTAATTTCTCACATACAAGTTAATCCCAATGACAACTGCAGAAAAGAAAGTGCCCTATATAATTCCAATCTAGTGGATCTCAACTTCAGTGAGCACAATATCAGCAGGAAGACACGTGAATAACACAGCCTCACTGGTGGGAACATAAAACAGTGTAGCCACAATGGGAAACACTCTCAAGGGTCCTCAAAAAGATTAAAAATAGAACTACTGTATGATCCAGCCATTGCACTTTTTTTGCAATTACAGAATTTGCTGACAAAAAGAATATATGCAGAAAACTCACAAATAAAATACACAAGACTCCTTATAAATTCTGTAGCCAACTGGTTCTCACAGAATCCTCTTAACTCATTATGCCAAACTTATATCTTTAACCAACCTATAGTAACTATTGACAGATGAGAATAATTCTGACATATGGGCTGGCTGACAGTTCTGTCTATATTAAGTGAAATGAGAACATTTTATAAGAGTTGAATGTCTGAACTTGACTTTTTTATACTTTTTAAAGTTTTTCAAAAAAATTTTATTGGTTCTTTTAGATATACATGACATTAGAATATACAATGATATAATTATAAAAGCATGGAGTAACTTTTTTAAATTCAGTCCCCAGTATTTCCCTTCTACTCTATTCCTTTCTTCCTCTTCTTTTTAGTTATACTTTAGAATATACAATGACAATTATAAGAGCATGTAGTATAACTAGTTCTAGTTTTGACCCCAGTATTGCTCCTTTTCCTCCCATCCCTTTTTTCTAGACATATATGACAACAGATCAATGATATTATAAAAGTGTGGAATATAACTTATTTCAGTTCCATCCCCAGTATTTCCCCTTCCTTCCCCTGTACTCTTCCCTCTACTCTGACCTTTCTAATACATTTTTTTTTTACTTTAGTGACTTGTTGATGTACATGTTGATGAGATTCACTATGGTATGTTCATATATGCAAATAGGAAAGTCTGATTCATTCCACGAACTTTCCCTTCTCATCCCTCCTTTCTCCGTTTCTTTTCCTTTTGTCTATTGCTCTGTTCTTTATTTTAGGTTAGCTTCTGTATATCAAAGAGAACATTCAACCTTTGGCTTTTTGAGAGTGGCTTATTTTACTCTGCATGACAGCCTTGAAGTCCATCCATTTGTCCATGGAATGCTATATAAAGTCATTCTTCCTAACGGCTGAGTAATATCCATTCATCTGCTGAAGGACGCCTTGGCTGGCACCACATTGTAGCCATTGGGCATTGTGCTGCTATAAACACTGATGTGGCAGCATCACTGTAGTATGCCGATTTTAGATCCTTTGATGTATACTGAGGACTGGGATACTGGGTTATATGGTAGCTCCACTTCTAGCTTGAGGAATCTCCACATTGCTTTCCAGAGTGGTTATTCCAATTTGTAGTTGCCATCACATTTCTTTTGATTTAGAAATCAAGCACACCCTTTTCCCACATCCTTGCTAATATTTATTATTTGTTTTCTTCATAATCGCCATTGTGGCTGGAGAGGAAATCTCAATGTAGTTTTAATTTGCATTTCTCTGCTAGATTTGTTGAACATTTTTTCATATACATTGACAATTTGCACTTCTTGTTTAGTTCTTTTGCCCATTTATTTATTGGTTTATTTGTGGTTTTGATTTTAAGTTTTTTTTTTTTTTTAGTTCTTTGCATGTACTGGATATTAATGTCCCATCTGAGGTGCAGGAGGCAAAGACTTATTCATATTCAGTGGATTCTCTCTTCACACCCTTGTTTCCTTCAGCAATCCCACTTTTGAGTATACACTCAAAATAAATGAAAGCAAGATCTCAAAGAGATATTTATATATCCTATTCACTATGGCACCATTTACAAAGTCCAGGTAGAAGCAACCTACCAACAAATGAACGGATAAAGAAAGCACAGGACGTTCAAAAAATGGAATATTATCAGTCCTAGAAAATTCTGACACACGCTTTAACAGATGAACATAAAGATGTTATGAATTAAATAAGCCAGATTCAAAAGGATAAATATCGTATGTTACTACTTATGAGGAATCTACAGTAGCTAAACAGTGACACAAAGTGGAGGGGGTGGTTTACAGACTCTGGGCAGACAGGAAATGAGAGTTGCTGTTTAATGGATACAGCGTTTACAAGAGGAAAAGCTCCAGAGATTTACTGCACAACAATATGAATACAGGGCTGGAGCAGTGGCTCAGCTGTTATGGTGCTTGCCTGGCATGTGCGAGGATGCAGGTCAAAACCCCAGCACCATGTATACAACAAAGTGTTGGAGCAACGAAAGCCACCTGAAAAACTAAATAAAATTGATTCACTCTTTCTTTTTAACAAATATGAATATATTGTATGGTTAAATTGGCTAGGTGTGGTGGTGCTCCACAGTAATCCTGGTGACTTGGGAGACTGAGGCAGGAAGATCACGAGTTCAAAGCCAGCCTCAGCAACTTAGGCCCTAAGCAACTTAGTAAGACCCTGTCTCAAAAAACAAAAAGGGCTTGGGATGTGGTTAAGTGCTCCTGGGTTCAGTTCCTGGTACCAAAAAAAAAAAGGTTAAATTGGTAAATTTTCTATCATGTGTGTTTACCACAAGCACATTATTACAAGTATATTACAAGTATAAATTAAAATATGCAAAGTTTCAGACCCCCACCATCTGGATTTCTGATTCAGGAGGTCTGGGTGGTACATTTTTAATGAGTTCTCAGGTTATGCTAATATTGTCGGTCTGGAGACCATACTTTGAAAAGTCACTAACTTAAAAACAGAAATTGTACTTTTCTGGCAATGATAATATTAACAGTGAGATAAAGCCAAAGGAAAATATACTTCCTTTTCTTTACAAGGATGTGTTTCTAAAGGGAAAAAAACAGACATGTTCGCCTGCCCTTGGGATTGTCAGTAGTGCAATGAGGCCAAAGTCATCTACAGTTCTATGAGCTACTACATCCAACACTCACTAAACTCGCTGAATGTGGATATCAGATTTTAAAACAAATATCACTGAACATATGCAAATTTTAGCTATACCAATGTCTCCTTCAAATCTCTAGACCCCGGGGAGTGGGGTGGGGGTGGCTCCTTTAACATCTATTCAGATGCCTCATGTGTTTCCTCAGTTCCCTTCAGTGGTCCCAACCTGCATCCATCACTCCCCTTGCCAAACCCTGGCAGGTCCTCAGGGCTGTCCCCATTAGATAGGAGAACCTGTCATTTATTTGACTAAAGACACACAGGCATCATTAAAAGACACAGAAAGATGATAGGCATACAAAATGCAGGGTATTCCAGTGATCTCTGTCCAGTGGAGTAGCTGACAGACAGTTCACACTGCTAGGTATGGGAGATTAACACTATCAGGTGGTGAAACCATGGCACACAACAGCATCCCAGTGGGTTAGATCCCAAGTGGAAAATCTGAAAATGTCTTGGTTCTGCTCAGGCTTGACACTCAATGTTATCCAGGCCGCAAGCTTTCTTTATGACTTCTTCAGGACCCTTCCCCACCTCCCTCACTACGGCCATCTGGTCCTGAGGCTTATCCCATAACAAGGCCAAGAAGGCCCTAGCCTTATGGCTTCTGCCCTCCTGGTTCCTATGACAGGAAGGTTTGTTCTGTATAGACAGGGTACAGAAGGATCACTTCCTGTGGGTTCTCCACACCAGTACTCCAGATAGCAGTGCCCACCTTGTTGAGAATATCCTCACCACTGTCCCCCCCACCATCCTCCATTCCTCAGCACACAATCCTCTGACTTAGGCTGCTGCACCAGATGCTGGTCATAAGTTTACACAGAAACCCCTCAAGGACAGGGAGGGCCCAGGATTCACATCACTGGGACTCACATATATCAATAACATATAGGGAAGTCACATATATCAGTAACATATAGGGAAGAACAGGCCATACACACAATGAGGCTGTGATGACTCAGCTGGCTACCTGCCCACTTGTCCACCTATCTACCCGCCAGAGGCACCGTCATGTAGCTGGACCTGGTCAGCAACAACCCAGCCTCCAGTCCCCTGCTATCAACCAGCATTTAAGGACAGGAAGGCAGCAAACAGATGGAGGGATATCAGAAAAGTGTTCCTGCCCTAATAGACATTTAATGTGACATTCAGGCAAATCACCTCATTAATCCCTGCTACAAATCTTCGTTCTTAAACAGACCACTAGACTCAACCACAATTCAGAAAGAAGTGTTTCAAAATTGTAAGTGCCAGATAAAAGTAAGGGCTTTAAAAGTGATTCTCCTTTGACTTATTGGAATGGAAAGAATAGGGTTATGCTGAAGGAATACTTGGGGATTTTTATCAAGGCCTAGGAAACCAGTTCTGAGCAAGAGGCGTGTAGAAGATGTACATGCCTAGAAATAGGTGACTAAGGACCACCACAGACAGGCAGGAGTAATTTATAAATTCCTCAGGTGACTATGCCAGCCAGTTACCCTGTCCTCTCCCATCAATCTCATCCCTTCCAGACAGCCATAGGCCTCTGAGAAACAGATGCTGGATTAAATGGTCTAAATTCTCCCCTATCTGTGTCAGCCTGCTTTGTCACCTGAATTAGTCAACCTCTCTGTGCTTCAGCTCCCTCCACTGGGGGAACAACACGCCACCCCTTTCTACCCAACATGTTCTCTTGGTCAACGGTGTTGGAAGGTATGCTTTCAGTGCTATAGTTAGTACCTTACAAGACTTCACCTGGAAGGATGTCTATTTTGGGGCAGAGCTTTCCTGAAGAGGTTCCTCATCAATTCACCCTTCTTTGTTGGTGCCATGCTATGGCTCTTTTTCCCCACTTAATCTCCTACCATCTTTAACCCATGGCTCTTAACCCTGCTGCATATGGAAACCATCTGGGAGCCTGAAAGTTTCCAACACCTGGGCCCCACCTTAGAGACTGTGACTTAACCAGGGTGAAGGCTCTGCCACCCACAGCTCCCAGGTGATTCAACTTGGCAGTCAAAGCTGTAAACACACACGTGATAAAGGCCCCTACAGACATGGATGGGATTGCGTCAGGTGCCTGCCAGCTGTGTGACCTAGAGAATGCTATCAACTGCCCTAAATCATTGTTTCCTCAACTGAAAAATGGAGATTAAAAACTTTCCTACTCAGGAGGGTAAGAAAGGAGGACTGTGAGTTTGAGGCCAATCTGGGCAACATAGTAAGACCCTATCTCAAAACAACAAAAACAACAAACCAGTTTCACTTCATTGAGTGGCCATGAAGATTAAATATGTGCAGAAAAAAGTGCATACACGTAGGTATGTGCAAGTTTGCGTGTATACATGTGTGCATAAGCCATTTGGCACCACTAAGAGCCCCTACACGCTAAATGAATATTAACTGCTACTGTTAACAACCACCCTTCGGAGTCTTGACAAGGGACAAGAGGACAGGTGCCTGGTGGCCTGGAGTTCTGGCCTCCTATCCACATGGCCTTACTGTGCCTGAGCTGTTCCTAGCAGGGAGCTGCATGCAGAGGTGGGGAGAGATGTGCCTCATAGGGAGCCATGGAACCTCAGCTCCTGTTTACAACACCCTTAGGCACCTCAGATCCTGGTGTTGCAGCAGCAGTCAGTTTCCAGAGCTGAGGCGAAGCACCAATAAAAATAACACCTAAGAAATGCCATGTGTTTTCCCAAGAGCATTAACAGATTTCTCTGTGTACTGGGGATTGAACCCAGGGGCACTTAACCACTGAGCCACATTCCCAGTCCCGCTCCCCCCTCCTCTCTATACATATGTTTTAAAACACGGTCTAAGTTGCTTAGCGCCTTGCTGAATTGCTGAAGCTGGCATTGAACATGTGATCTTCCTGCTTCAGTCTCTGAGCCACTAGGATTACAGGTATGCAGCCTAACATGAGATTTCTAATCACCCTGCAAGACAGGCCTGTCATCTGCATTTTATAGATGAGAACATGGAGGCTCAGAGCAGGAGAGCCTAAGATCAGGTCAGAACACACCGCTAGAGTGAGGCAGCACTGCCCAAGGAGGGTAAGGACACAGAATGTGTCACGAATTTTTCCCAACTGCAGGAAGATGCCCATTCATTCTGACAGCTCTCTCTTGCTGACAAGTGAGGTGGCAATACTATCTACAACCTTATGGATTCAATGAATACAAGAAAATAAAGGGCAGTGGGGGCAGGTAAAGAGGACTACGAGGAACAGGAGAGGCGCTGGCCATGTCCTTGCTTAGTATACTGGATGCTCACACAGGCACAGCCTTTTAAAAATGTGCACAGCCTAATTGTGGCACAGAATGACAGGGTCCCCTGCCCCCAGCAGGGGGAAGTTAGGCCAAGTCCACACCTCACCGCCTTCCTCCTGTCCTCCTCTCCTCCCTGCCTTCATCTGACAAAGAATCACACCACACCTTGGCTCCAGAGCAGAGCCCAAGGCAGGCAGCCAGTCCTATGAGATGGCACTGATAGGAAACCACCAGCTGCGGCTGGAGCAGTGGATCTGCAGTTACGGTGCTTGCCCGGCATGCGCGAGTACGCGAGTTCAAACCCCAGCACCCACGTACACAACAAAGTCTCGGAGCAACGAAAGCCTCATGGAAAAACTAAAAATAAAATTGATTCTTTCTCTCACTGTCCCTCTCTCTTTAGAGAAAAAAAAAAGAAAAAAGAAAACCCCCAGCTGGATGGGGGCCTGGGGTGCAAGCTGGGCACAAGCTGGCATGAGCCTGACCTGGTGACAGGAGGTTGCAGTGTAGAAATCACTGGCATTCCTCCAAAATCTTCAAGTAATCATTCCGGAGCAAGTCACTTTAATTTACCAAAGTGGCAAACTGCAATTATTGCTTAAAATGACATTCATGCCTGTATGACAACATTTAATGCTCTCTAAAAAAGTTCTTTAATTGCATGCATAATTTTAAATTACTGTGATTTGCTCAAGATTCTGTGAAAACCTTTATTCCCCCTTGAAAGATTAAAGAAAGAAAAAAAACCCAGAAGGATAATGGAAAGCCTTAAGATTATATAGCCAAGTTATATAATTGAGGGGTGGTAAAGATATAGGTGACACAGGTGTTTTATAAAACAAAGTAAAAATGAACACTTTTAAAATTGCAAGTATGTTAAATAGGAAAGTTTATAATCCCAGGAGAGTCAAGCTTATTGTATCATGTTGTATGTTTTAATTTGCTGTCTTTTAAACTTGTATTCAATAGAGTATGCTTCTCGCTTTTTCCACATTGAATAACTTCTATGCTCATAAGTTTACATTGTCATTCTTGTTTTTATTTCTTGGTTATCATATAGAATTTTATGAATTATGGAGAAGCTAAAAGATATACTGTTAACTATAGCATGAAAGATACAACAATGTTATTATAGTAACCCAAACTCTAATTTTTAGATAATCTAAGTAAAAATAAAAAAAATCCTCCATAATGCTTCTTCCTCTGCTGGGCATGGCAGCACACGCCTGCAATCCCAGTGAGTTGAGAGGCTAAGGCAGGAGGACTGCAAGTTTGAGGCCAGCCTCAACAACTCAGCAAGACCCTGACTCAAAGTAAAAATGAAAAAGGGATATGGGTGTAGATCAGTGGTAAAGAGTCCCTGGGTTCAATTCCCAGTACCCTCAGCCCTACACGCTTCTTCACTTTGTGAAATCTGAATTTAGCCATCACCTCCCCTTTCTTCTCTAAATGGAAAGAGTGTTCCTTTTGATCATCAGCAGCAGCAGCTTGGAGCTGGTTTTCCTGCACTACAAAAATGGCTTCCTGTCCATCTACCAAGCAACCTGCAGCAGGGTTCAGTGGGGATACATGCACTGAGCTATGCCATGCGGAGTGTGAGTGATACTCTGCAAAGGGGCATGGCGGAGCTCCGGGTCCCATGAGCTGTTCCACAGCAGGGCTCAGCACAAAGGCAACCAGTCAAGCAGGTGAATCACAGCTTGAACTCAATAGGCTCTCTGCCCATCAGCTTCCATCCCTGATGGGGGCCAAGTTCACATGAATGAGGTGGCACTTCTTTGTAAAGACCATGGGACTACCACCCAGGGACAGTGGCCTCTATGCCATATTAAAGTCCTACAGCAGGTAGCAGGGCTCTGGGTCACCCCTAACCTCAGGTCTGCTAAGTCTCCCCAAAACAACTGGGAGCCTCAGGTGGTTTTATGACAATGTCACCTCTCAAAGTCACCAGAGAGACAGAAAAGTAAGGAAGGGGCAGGACGCACCTCTAATCAGACGTAGGGAAGCACTCTGCAAGCCTGGACCCAGACCCATGATCAAAATGAGCATGTGGAGGATGAGGCTTGTGGGCAGCAGGGGAGGAGAGGCACAAAAGGCCCCAGCCGTGTCCCCCACAGTCCCGTCTCTGGTGCGTGTGGCCACCCTCTAGAGTGAGTTTGGATACTACAAGTGAGGAGAGGTGGATGCCAGATGCCCTGAAACTGAGTCAGGGCTCTGATGAGCAGGCTGGGCATCCACTGTTACCGAGAGAAGATGGTACAGTGGTCCGAGGCAATGACCTGACTCACTGGCAAACTGCCTCAGAGCTTCTGCAGGTGGCTGAGCATATCCAGGCCTGGATACGTCTTGGTGACCTTAACCAGGCATTTGGCCTCTGTGTACTTTCTATTCTTAGGCTGTATTCAGCAGGGAAGGAAAAACTATCTTAAAAAGCAGAGCAGAATATTGTGACATGAGCGCCATTGACCATGAAGTGAAGTAGCTCTTGGTGAAGCCGCCAACAACCTCATACTCCTTCCACAGTCAGAAATGCATGCGCACAAGACCACAGTTGGTTTTGCTGTAGACCCACTGCTTTCTCTCTTTCATCAATGCTTAATTTCTTAGATCCCTGAAGAGACAGTACGGAGTAGTAACCCAGGCACTTTAAAAATCCAGTTTCCTTGGAAATCTCCTGACCTTTGGTTTCCTGGGTGACCTGCTTCCTTATCACATCCACCCTGAAATGGATGCCATGTGCTCATGGAGCAGCCCCGACCACCCACATCTTCCTGCTGGAGCAGAAGCTAAACCTTTAGCAGGGAGTGCATGATTTACAACAGCATCGTGAGAAGCTCCTCCGTCCCCCTCACAGGCCAGTGCCAGGCTGGCAGGACTGACAGGAGTTACAGGCCTGTCTTTGCCCCCCGTGCGGAGGGCTGCTCACCTTCACGTTGGGAGTATAGAGATTCCTGAGAGAGGCGAGGGCAGCAGACAGCCCCTCGGTGCTGTACCCTATCCACAGGGCTTGCAGATGGCTTGAGGAGATTCCAGTCTTCTTACTGAGGCCCTGGAAACAACCAGAAACAGATCCCATGAGCAGGCCCTTCCTATTCATGGTATCAGTTTGAATGGAGGGCTGCCAAGTGGGTACAGACAGCTGCTAGGGCAAGGAGACTTGAGAAACAACGCCCTGAGCCTGCCCTGCCTACAACCATGGGTCAGGGAGTCGCCCTGCCTTTGCTACATGAAATGCACACCTGGGGAGAGAGTGACCATAAGGAGAAAGCTTCCCTTTATATAATTAGAATAAATCATGCAATTAGGGAATCAACACTGGTAACCCTGATGAATCAGTAAGTCCAGGCAGCGACCAGTAATGGCTGATGGCATCACAAAACACACAGGAGGCACAGACACTCCCTGCCTCCTGCACAAGACACTTTTCAACTATAATGTCATCTTGACACCTTGCCGCAGTAAAAATCAACCCAAACCCGATTAAGCCCTGAGATGCAGCTACCTAATGAGAGGAAATCCAAGAGTCACATGCTAGACTACACCTCGGGAAACAGGCAGACAATCAGAAATCCAAGTGGTGTGAAATTTTATACACCAAGGAACTCAAGATCTTTGACAAGTAAATAACAAGGAATGAGGGCAAACTTTGGGGGAAAACAAACTCGAAAGGGATTCAAAATTACACTCAACCACAGCCTGGGGATTCATGATCATGTGATCAATTAGGAAGCAGTATAAGGACACAATCGTGAGACAGCAGCTTTAGGGAGGAGGGGCAGCCATGTTTGGGATGTGGCTCATGGAGGATGTCTGAGATGGCTCACGTCTGAGCTGTCTAATGTCTTTAAAACTGCAAAACGACAACATAGAAGTACCCCCTCCTATCGGTGCATGCCTCACCTTGAAAATGTGTGCTTTCAGGATGTGGTGGCCAAGCTCCATGGTCTGCTGGCGGTTCAGCTTGCCCTCCTGTCGCGAGAACATGAACGCCAGGAGAGCATGTCCGCTCCTAGGATGAGAAACACAAAGCCTCATGACAAGCTGCCATTCCACCACGCCATCGCCAAGTGGCCCCTGAACTGTCTTCCTGAAGGCTTCGGTGCCTCCACATACAATGGGCGGGCTGCTGCCTTTTTATAAAGGTGACAAAAGCTGCTAATTCTGTGAGTCATGGTAGGGGCTTTTTCTGGCTTCCCCGTCTCCATGGAGTGACCCTCACTGAGGCCCTAGCACAGGGCAAGGCTGGAACCACCCACTCACTCTTCTGTCTCACTGAATCAATGATTTACGCTGTCACAAAAATGCAACCTCCAGGAGACGATGAGTCTCATCTATGTCACTGCTATAGATACAATGTCTAGCAGAATGCCCAGTACTCAGTAAGTAGGTATGTCTGGGATGGATGGATGCACAGGCCGATGGATCAGACCTCTCAGTGGCCTTCAGGCTTGTCTTCAGGATCATCACCACTGGGGCTGACTGGGCCACAGACAAGGCCTTAAAGTTGGAAGGAAAGAAAAACCAGGCCTCGCTCAGCAGCAGCCTGTGATCAGTAATGTCTAGAATTCCAGGCCTGGATGGACACAGGTTCCTGTGGGTTTCCTGTGGCTGGGCACATGGAGGACGTTCAACCAATACCATTCAGTATGCCCCACTAACCCTTTCACAGAGGAGTCTCCTACCATTAGCCCTTCCATGTCTGTAAGACTCATGCCTTGCGAACACCAAGCCTTCTGAGCCAATTTGCTTGGAAAAGACACACTCACCTGTCAATTCTGAACTGCTGTTTCATTGGGGGAAAGCTGTTAGTTCTGGAGGAAGAGGATAAACTATAGATAGGTAGGTAGGTAGACATACAGATGGATGTACAGATGTATAGATATAGTTTTGTTTTTTGTTTTTTTTTTTTTAAGAGAGAAGGACAGTGATTTTTTAAGGGCTGAGAACTGAACTCGGGGCCTTGTGCATGCTAGGCAAGTGCTCTACCACTGAGCTAAATCCCCAACCCCAAGAATCAATTTTTATGGTGTTTTTCACATGGCTTTCTTTGCTCTGACACTTAGTTATGTACATGGGTGCTGGGTTTTGAACCTGTGTACTTGTGCATACTGGGCAAGTGCCATAAATTCCCAAGCCACCGCTCCAGCCTCCGATTCGTATTTTTTTTTTAAAGAGGACAGAGAGAGAAAGAATCAATTTTAGTTTTTCATTTTGTTGTAGGATTTCATGTTGCTCTGACACTTAGTTGTATACATGGTGCTGGAGTTTAAACCCATGTACTCACACATGCCAGACAAGCACTGTAACTGCTGGGCCACTGCTCTAGCCCCTATTTATTTTTAAAAGCATTCTCCTGGTAGTAGCTAATCTAGGTGATTAAAAAAAAAAAGCAGGAATCACTTAAATAGCATTTACCCACACATGCATGCCTGTTTCTCAAAGATGTGGTAAACCACATCAGAGAGAATTTTAAGGAGGTGGAGTCACAGGATGAGTTTCCACACACAGGGAAGGGAATGATCTCCAAGGCCATGCTGACTTGGGACAAAGTGTCCCCTTCAAAGACAGTTTGCATTCACGAGTCCATTCACGTTCCAAAGCTTGCAGGTATCAAGTGTTAACTCTATGCCGGATCAGAAACCTGACTACATTAACTCATTTGTCCTTCTCTGTGAATACCTGTTTATAAGAGCAAACAGGGGCCTCAACATGGTAAGTAGCTTGCACAAGGCCAAATAACTAGTAAATGAGAGAGCAGGGATCTGATATGCAGTCTGCCAGACACAGAGAGCCTGGGCTCTTGACCAGCACAACATGATTCTCGGTTTGTTCATTAATGGCCACTTTATGACTAGCGCCATGCAGAATGGGAGGACGATACAGGGTACTTGCTTCCCTTGAGTAGCTCTCAACGATTGGAGGAGACACAGGTAATCAAGATGGAGTTCAGCCAGGATGGTGGAATAAGCAGGCTCACTGGGAATAAAGAGGTGTCCAGCTGCCCCCCACCATTCAGCCATCGATCCTACCCTTTACCATTTCCAATTTCTCCTTCCTCACGGACCATGTGTCCACCTGAAAGGTTTCAAGATATTCCCTGTGAGTTCTTAGATACGTAAGTATCCTAGAAACCACTTCAAGGTCCAGTGGCAAGGGCATGGTAAAGCACATTGTAACTTACATAGGAGGTTTGCCCCACCACGAAAAAACGAGAACTATTGCTTACTTCCCAGATTTCATAACAGCTTGTGAGGAAGCCTGTGATGTGTTAGGCAAAAAACTCAGGAGACTGAGTCAGGAGGATCAAAGTTCAAGACCAGCCTAGGCAAACTGGCAGGTCAAATAAAAGGGCTGGTGATGTAGGTCGGTGGTAGAGCACCCTAGGTTCAATACCTGGTACTGTATAACAACAACAAACACAAACAGAAATAGGACAATAATTCTGAGAGGAAAGATGTTTTGTCTAATGGAAAAAGGCAGAAACACAAAGTGAAGTGCTATTGCCTCTGGATGTCAGGCCTTCCTTTGTTTTCTTCTATAGCTGAGGCAAAAACATCTATCTGGGGTAGCGGGGAAAATGCTACGATCTTTTAAGTCCCTACCCCAAAGTCACCATGTGTGAAACATTTTCCAGAAATCGCTGCCCTCTGCTGGAAGTTTCTGCCCCTCAAGTCCTACATGCAGCAAGGCTCCTCCCAGCATGGTGCTCCTCCCCTCCCCACCCACATTCCAATCTTGAGAAGGGGTAGGATCCTCATCCCAGGAATCTCAGTGTCTGCCACAGGACTCTACACATGGTGGGACCTTGAAAACCACTGCTGAACTGAACCCAAAATTGTACTCCTTCTTACTTTGTTCTCTAGCTTCTGTAGAACAAAGCTCAACTAGAACAAGGTTCTCAGGAAACCACTGACTGACCCAGTAACAGAGGGGGCACCTCCTCAAATCTGCACTCTCAGCACCCCTCTTGCCTGCACTCATCTTAGGCTCTACTGCCTGAGATGTCCCCACTGTAAGGACACAGCAGCACGCAGGAGCCTGCGATCACTAACACTAACTAGTAGCCACTACACTCCTAGCTCTGCTGGATGCTTCATGGACTCAACGCCCTGTACCCAAAATGAAATGAAGCTTACTGATGACTATGGTCTAACTACTTCTGCCCCAAATCCCAACAATAAACCCACAACCCCTGAAGGCTTTCAACTCATGTCGCTACAAACTCAACCGCCGTCTTTCTTCCTAGAAAACGATCTGACTTTTCCAAGGAAATCATCTGACAAAGTCAGCTACGTTACAGCGCATGCTTCACCTAGCAATCATGGTCTGGCTAAATAACCTGGATGTTAACAGTTTATTGCTCCAAATCAGCCTCAAAAGTTAACAACCCACCTTGAGCCCAGGGTCACCTAAGGAAACAACAGTCACCAAGTGGAACAGCGGCTCATCTTTCAGGGGGTATGTGTAGGGAAGCAAACGGCTGCGGAGCTCACGAGTACTTACTCACCTCTTCATTTCTGGACCCCACATATGGTCCAACGCCCACCATAGGGCTGTCAGCCTGTCACTAAGAGTAGGGGGCAATTCTGATTCAGCACAGAATTCAAGATAACAAAGAGGCAGGGCCAGGCCAGGCAGAAGTGGAGGACTTCAGCACACCCTCACCAACCTTAAATCCCTCACCTTTCACCCTAATTCATACCAGGCTACAGAACAGAGAGCTTGGCCTCCCTCGTTCCTGCCCTCCTGCATTCAGCAGCCTGGGCAGCAAGGAGGACTGCATCATGGCCTGGCATAACCAACACCACAATGAACCACTCACACAAAGTAAGTGGCAGGCTGGATCACAGGGCACCCTCCAGGAACACAGGCACCTCTGACCTCTCAGCATCTGACACCGATCCTCGGGTGCTACACACAAGAAGTAGCAGGTAAGTGGCAGTGCTGAGGACCCAAGAAAGTGCCCCATGTCCATAGCCGAGTGCCCCTGGAGAAGCCCACTATTCCTGGAGTGCCAGGTCCCACACCCCACATGTGACCCTGTCGAAGCTGGGAGCAGGAGGAGATAGGGATGTTAGACAACTGGCAACAAATCTCACCCAGGCATGACCCAGCTTCTCTTCTACCCCAAATACCAGGGTCCTGAAATTCCAGCATTCAGAGGATGATCGCTTTTTGAATAGAAGTGGAAAGAATTTTCCACTGCCCCTCCTTCTGCCCAAAGGGCAGAAAGAAAGCCACAAAACTGCATTATTCATTCTGGGTTGCTTTCCACTAAAGACTGTGGATCAGATTTGAAAACCCTCTCACAGGGGATGACAATGAGCACACAGGGCTCCCTGCAGAGTGCGTCCAAGTGGCCTGCCTACCTGGGCTCACAGAGGAAGGCTGTGCTCTCGCCATCTGCTCTCCAGATCAGCCACTCCCTGAAGGACGGGTGGCAGAACATGCGGGTTTTGTCCCGCCGCTTAATGAGGAAGCAGGAGAGGGCGTCCATCCTCTGCTGAAAGTCTTCCCAGCCCTGCTCGCCTTGGATGTGGCCGGCATTAATAGCCTGAAAAATCTGCTCATCCGTCATGGGGTGGAGGGAGGCGAGGGCCACGTTTAAAATCGGAAGCGCTCTCTCAAAGGCTGACTGGGTCATGAACTTCATGTTGCACTGCAGCAAATAGAGCTCAGACAGAGACACGGGCACCACTTTATAGCTGGCACTTTTAATGACCAGGTATCCCCTCTGGAAGAGGTCCAGGGTGAGTTTGAGGTACAGGTAGGAGCCAAGGCTCCTCAGCACCAGGTGGCTGCTGACTTTCCCGATGAGTGCAGCATCAGCCTTGCCATTCAGGGAGATGTTGCTGAGGATGTCCTCGCTGCTCTGGACCCTGTGCTGCACGTATGCATGCAGGTCACTGTGAATATCTTTGTTGTCTGGAAAGTCATCTAAGGAAAGCTTGACGAAAGGCAGTGCGCTTACGATTTCCTGCAAAAAAAAAAAAAAAACAAAACCACAAAAACCCATAGTGTGTCTCCAGAGATTCCTTTTTTATTTCAGCTGCATTTTAAACCAGGTTCACTAGTTTTCTTTCAAGGAGGATTTTCATGGATTACAGGGGCTCATTGTTTTGTATTAAAACATGTAATAGGATAAGGCACAGATAAAAAGCTTATGTGAAAGAAATCCTGATGCAAGATAGAATCAGTAAAGGCTTTCCCAAGGCCCTCAGGAGGACCGGAGCCAAGTAAGGAGAGAAAGAGCTCCAAGTGGACAGACAACCAAGCCACTACCTAGAAGGGCACTGAGACCCCCCGCAGGTGATCTGATATCCATAATCCTTACGCTGTGCAATTAGTTATGTAATGAGGATAAAATAAACCAACACTGCACATCTAAGAACACAACAGGGCTCCAAGATAAGAGGCGTCCCTCTGTGCACCGGGTACTAAGACTATGCAACCCAACCAGGAAATCTGAGACTGCTCCCAGCCCACGGTAAAAAAAAAAAAAAAAAAGCTGACTGCTTCAATTTGGTGTGTGTTTTTTTTTTTAATTGGTGATTAAGTGAACTTTTAAATTGAACTGTGATATACATTGGTGCAAAAACTAACTGCACAGCAACATCAATTTTCACAAAAACCAATTCACCTGTGTATCCAGCAGCCAGAAACCTCACCAGCTCCCAGAAGCCCAAGTCCTCTTCCTGTCTCTCCCTCATTCCAAATGCAAGCACAGTCCTAACACCTAATAGTACAGTGGACTTTCCACCTGTTATTTTTTTAAAACTTCCTACCTTCATATCTGAAGTATTTAATTTGGCAGTTGTAGGGAGAGGGCAGAGTGCAGTCATTTCCATTTTACATGAATGCTAACTGAACCACAGAAAACAGAGCCAGGAAGTGAAACAGACTCATTGCTGTGCTAAATACTGCCAAGTACGCTGAGTAAAAATGACTGGAAAGCACGTCAATCAAACATCCATAAAAACAAACGAGAAGCCAGGCATGGTGATGCACACCTGTAATTTCAACTACTCAGAAGCCCGAGACAGGAGGATGGCAAATTTGAGGCCAGCTTGGGCAACTGAGACTCTGTCTTAAAGTAAAATAAAATAAAGAGGGCTGGGAATGTAGCTGGGTGGTAGAGAGCTTGCCTAGCATGCATGAAACCCTGGGCTCAATTCCCAGTATTGCAAAAACCAAAAAGCTGACGACAACAACAAAAACAAGTTCAACTGAAGTCTAATCCCAGTTTTAACTAGAAAAAATAACCCATATGCTATTTTAAAATAGGTCTCGGGGCTGGAAAGGTGGTGGCTCATCGGTTTCTGCACTTGCCTGGCATGCGCAAGGATGCGGGTTCAAACCCCAGTACCACATACACAACGAAGTGTTAGAGCAACGAAAGTCACATGAAAAACTAAAATTGATTCTCTTTCTCTCTTGCTGTTCTCTTAAAAAAATATATGAAATATATTTTTATATACACACACACACACACACACATATGATAAGTCTCATCAAAAAATGGCAAAGATCAAAACCTTACTGTCTACATGTGTTTATTGAACAAGGATAGGTATAATCAATGGTTAATGTATAATTTTAGAGTTCAAATGAAAGGGAAGATAAAGGAAAAATATCACTTTTCACCTCATTGCAAGTGTTACTGCATGTGGAAGTTTTATGAAAAAACTGATCACTCAGAATAGGCCTTAAAATCTCTTTCACACCTCATTTCCCCCTTCAAAAAACAAGATGCTTGCACAGAGCTGGAGGGGCATCTCAGTGATAGAGCACGAACTCAGCATGCACGAGGCCCTTGGTTTGATGTCCAGCACTGCAAACCAAACAAATCCCACAAAGTCCCACTGAAAACCCAAGAAAATAACTACTAGCAGAAACTGGTAACTCCAGTAGAGCAGGTGGCCAGAAACCTCAGGCAACCCCACACTGAATTATAGTAAGCTGGAACTTGACACTTCCATTTGAGCAGTGTACACAGAGTCAATGCTGGAAGGACACTCATCTGAAATCTCAATGAATAGGCACTGGATGCTATGAAGGCCAGAGATTTGCCCATTTGGGGATCTCAGACTGATTTTCCAAAGTATTGATGCAGTTTTCAATTCAGCAGCAAAATGATTTATAACAGTTTATGCTATTAGTATTTATCACTGTACAACTGGGATACAGGGATTATAAAGAGATTTGAGGATTCTTTTTATTACCTGAAAATTTGCTCGTACAGTCACAATCAACTTCAACCAGGCAGGAAATTTAGAAATAATTTTGGTAATAAATGAAGAAAGCGTATCTCCATAATCAGGTTTATGAAACTCAGCTTCATTTAAGCCATCTATCAAAATAATGTATTCTTCTTCAGGAATTTTCTGCTCTGAAGGATAAAATAATTTTTCAAATTTAGCAAATTATATATTTCTATAAGATTGCACCACCCAGTGTATATTAATGCAGTTTAAAGTGTTAGAAAAACTAAAAGGTTTTACATATGGCAGAAGACATGGATTTTACAGAAGCATATTTTCTATTAAATTTTTAATGAAAACCAGAGCACAGAGTTTAAAAAAAATCAATTCTCACAACAGTTTTCAGAAACATATTGCGTTACACATATTAGCACAACCTCAATCGTGTACATGATACAGTTAGCTCTTTGCGAACTGCTACCACTAGGGTGGTCTATAGCAAAGACAGCACACACAGAGACCAAATATGGAAAAGACACTAGGGTCCCCCACCCCTGTTAGAACTCCCCAGGGATTCTTGGCAAGGAAAACTGACCTCCCCCACCAAGGGCTAACTGTTCCACCCAAGCCATTCCGCAGTGAGAGCTCCGCCTTACAGACACCTAAAGCAGGACTCTTCCCTACAAGTCTACCTGTCCATTTGTTGGTGCCAGTTTTCTGTCCAGGGAATGGAGAAATGATGACATGTCGGTCTCAATCCCTCTCTCCAGCACCTTCTGGCAGAAGTGCTATGGAGGCAGGTAAGCAGCTCATACGGTAAGGAGCCAAGGGGAGGAAGGTTGAAAACCTGAAGTCCCCTCAATGTCACTAGCATCCCTTACTTTAAAAAATGCTTAGGGGCAAAAAATCCAAATGGAAGCCTCTAGAAATGGCCTTAGGTTTTGATTCACCTGAGTAGGGATCCTGGAAAAAAAATGCTGGAAAATTCCCCAAACAATTCACCTATTCCCTTGCTACCAAGGAGTGCAAAAACATGTAGGCAAGACTTCAGGGGGCCAAGGAATCTCAATAGCTTACAGTTATACAGGAGACCAGAACATGCTTCCTTGAGACTAGGACTGTGGAACTGAAGACAGCAGGTGCAAAAAAGCTCTCTGCCTGGTGTTTGAGCCTAAAAGCAGGACATACATTTGTAAAGGTGTCCCCCCATCTATTTCTATGAGGAAGCACTGAAGCTAATCACTAGAGGCAAGTGCAGACCCTCATCAGCTGGAAATGACACCAGAGCCATCTATGAAACAACCTTACCAACCAGCCCGTATCCACCGTTAGTTTCCCTTTTACTTTCTCAATGTTTCCACCTCCAGAAGCCCCAAACTGCTTTTGTCTTACTACTTCTCTAAAATCCACTATTTATTAAAAATGCCATAGAAGCCGGAATCTTCAAGTCCCTGCTTGGAGTCACCTTTCCCTCATACGGCAGGCACTGCATGCATTAGTAAACTTGTTTTTCTCCTGTTAATCTGTCTACTGTCAGCTCATTTCACAGACTGTGAAGTATCAAACCATCACGAGTAGAGAGAATGTCTCCTCTCCCCTACAGTTACAAACTGACTTCTTTGAAACTGTTCAATTGCAGAGCTCATTCTTAAAAGAGATGCTTCATTGAAAACTATCCCACTGAAGGGTGTGAGGGACCTCAGACTGGTTCTGAGAAGGGGACCAGATGTGCACTAATTCATCTACATCCTTTCTCTGCCAGCCAGGGCTGAGCTGACCATCCTGCTTTTCAGGACCACTTGGGCGTCCTGTCATTGTATTAAGGACAGGGTCATTGAGGTCTGCTGAGAGGTACCGTTTCTCAGGTTTGTGAGTGGCTCCAGCACTCCCCTCTTAAAAGCAGCCACGGGGTCCTGCACACAGGATCTGAGGCTCAGCATGCTCTGCAGCTGGGGTTCTTTTATCAGGAGGTCTCTGTAGGCGGCCAGCTGATGGGACCGGCAGAGCAAAGCTGCAATGCTGTGTACAAACTCAGGCACCAGGCATGTGTATGTGTTGTCAGCCTGACAGTAGTGATAGGCCACCACCTATGGAGGAAGCAGAGCCGTCAGTGTCACGTCCCTCTCCCCACACAACACCTTACAAAATCTCGAACACAACTCTGCCTGTTCAACAAGAGAACAGGATAAACTGCTTCTATTCCCCAAGATTGAGCTGTTCAACTGATTCATTTATCCCTTCCATCATGTGGTTTGCTAAGTTCTTGGCAGATCTTTGATTGCAGCCACAAATTCATCTTGATTAGCACAAAAATCAGCACAACTTACTTTGTACTGAATATAAGCTATTAAAAGTCATTCACAACCTGCACTGGGGTAGAGGAAGCTCAGAGGCAACTTCAACGTTCTTAGCATTGCAATGTGCACTGCATTTCTGTTCTCAGAAACAGGGAACCCTCTGCTGACCCCAAAACATCAATGATAGAGTTGGTGCCTCTAAAACTCAGGCTGCAAAGTTAGCTGTTGCTTCCTCCTGGCAGAAGGGGCTCAAGCTCTCAGTCCCTCCCTATATGCATATTTCATCAAGGGACCACCCTACAGGTTCGACATGAACTCTGAAGGGTAAAAATCACAAGTTGCGGATTTCTGCCTGTTGTGTGAAGGAACACACAGAAGGAGCGGCCCCTTTGTCATACTGATCTGCAGTGGCAAGTAGTAAAATATGTTAGACCCCAAAGAAAGTGCCAGAGGTAGAACTCTTAGGAACAAGAGGTATGCTGTACATAGAGAAATGGAAAATCATGCACTTTTCCAAATGAGAATGAAAGAAAGCATGTAAGTATGGATTAAGGAAGGTAAAAAAGGGCCAAACCCTTGTGTAAAGTGTTCTCAGAAAATTCTGAGCCACCACCACCTTGCCCATCTCTGCCAAACCCTGCCAACCCCATGCATCAAGAAACCCTAGAATCACCAGATGCGGTGCACAGCTGAGGGCAGCAGGCAGAGGTTAGATGCCTTGCTGGGGCAACAGGGATAGCCAAAGAGGTAGGATAGATATTGACACTGTGAATTCTTAGAGAACAAGTAACAAAAGTAGACATGGACCATCCTTCTTAGGCAACCTTGGAACCACCACGTGACTGCTGGTTTAGATTAACACTGACACTCGGAGGAAAGCTGACTGCTCTTCAACTCTCACCTGGACAGATGCAGGAACATACATGAGGACCCCATGAACTAGAGCAAACTACCACGGGGCACCTGGTAGCTCAGTCTTGTACCATGCCAGGGCTATGGACAGCCTTTTTTTATTATTATTAATAAAGCGAATTTAAATTACCAGAGTATATTATAGGATGTAAGAATAAGCTTTGACTGGCAATGCTTTTGCTTCTCTTACATGTTGGACTGTGTGAATGGGTACTAGATCTCTAGTACGAGACACATTTCTTAGTGTGGTCTATGATCAAAGGGGTTTAAAAAAAAATCACGGTAGCAGCAGTAGCTTTGATGTCTGTACCACATTCCCTCATCTCAGATCACCCACTCATGACTGCAGGACTGTTCTGAATCAGTGGTCAGAGCCATCAGGGCTGACCATGCCAAGAGCAGCTGTCACCTGAGAGGCAGATGAGATGGGGGAGAGCAGAGCTGGAGTCCAGCAGCATTTGTTTGAGTCTCTGCACCACCCAGACCCCCAGGGGTGTCCTCACGAGGTGCCCCTCAACACTGCCATCTCTGATGGTTGTCTAGATCTACCACCTCACACCACTGCCACCAAGGAGACCCACGCAGCTCATCAGGGAAGAAACAACCTCTCCAATGTCTAGGGTCAGCCTAAGAACCAATGAGTGATACATGGGGAGCAGAAGGAAAATTTCAGAAGGTCCTTGATGACCTGTATTTTGGAAGAAGTCACCAAGTTTCTTTAACAATCTCACAAGAAAACGTTGACAGAAGGATGTGGAGAACCAAAGGCCCCAGACAAAGAGCTCAGGCGGAGGAAGTCTGGGTCAAGTTAAAAGTTCCCCTTCTCCTGCTCACAGAGCAGATTAAAGAGGGCATCCGCTCCTAAGGATGGGGTTGTGGTCAGTACACATGATTTCTCCTGCTGCTTTGTGGAACTTTTTCAATCTACTATTTTTTAAAATCTTTTCTGATACTCTTTGTTATATCAATTTTTTAAAAGAGAAGGACAGCTAGAGTAAGAATCAGTTTTGTTTAGTTTTTCATGTGGCTTTTGTTGCTCCAACACTTTGTTGAATACGAGGTGCTGAGGCTTTAACCTGCATCCTTGTGCACGCCAAGCAAACACCGTAACTGCTGAGCAACCACTCCAGCCCCTCAAACTACTGCTTAAGACGGATAAAAATACACTTCCAGTACCCTGAGATACGTATTCCCACTAATACCTGTTATTTGGAGTACTCTAGTGCAATTTTATTAAAAGCTATGCATGAAAGTTTGCTGCTGTTTTAAGACCCCTTTTCCAATTCACTTCTCAGAAACCAAACTAGCAAATCTCTATCTGGAAGATGCCCTTTATAAAACAAGAGCAAGTTACCTTAGAAGCCAGGTATTTCACCGCCTCCTCTCTTGGTCTCTGGTTTTCAGAAGTACCAGAACCAGCAGGTGTTTTGGCCGTACTGAGACCACTTGCAGAAGAACTTGGTGAAAGCAATGGGGTGAATGGAAGATCCTGGGTGGGATCTGCTGCTGGAGAAGAGATCTGCCTCAGTATAACATCAGCACACAGGTATGATCAGATATGGATTATATGTCCTGATTAGTTCCAGAGAGTGTTTTAATAGGTGAGTGAACATGGCCCAAAATGAGCAGACTGAATGAGCGCACCAACCCCCCCACCAGTTTCCCATGACTACATTCCCCTCCCCAGAGAACTACTGGCTTCCAGCTTCCCTTATAAATTTTTTTTTAGTCTAAAAAAAGAACCTTGCTCAGCTTCCTTCCTTATTCTTGCTTACTACATTTAAAAACATTCTTTGTAATGGCTTTACTGCATACAAAGGAAGTAGTGAATAGTCAAATATTTGGCTACTCTATCCCACAACTTAGTCCTTATAATATTTGTAAATCCAGCACAGAAAACAGACTTTGGTGAACTTGATGCAAAATATTTCTGCACTGTTCTTCAAGGAGCCCAAATCTCTTGGATTTAGGATCTGAATCTCCCCAGGCCACTTGAACAGGCCTCCCTATCCCATCTCTGCTTATAAAGAGACAAACAGGTTCCAGGTCAGGAGGATATCAGGGAAGGCTGGCCTCATCCTAATTGTAGCTAAATACATACTAGGACAGATGAAAGTATTCAGATAGTTCACTTAACAGATTATCACAAACCTGATAGAGTAGCTGGAACAACTTAAGGAAAACTAATTTATGTCTACTCCAACAGCAATTTCCTCCCTCTAGTTTATATTAATACAACAAACTAGACAAGTAATTAAACATGGACATACTTTTAGGTGATGAACTGGGGCTGTTGGAAGCAATCTGCCGCATGCGGCTCCCATGGCAGCTCAGCGCCACCAGCTTGGAAATGATTGCTGTCTTCCCAAATCCCACATTTCCAACCACCACTGCGCCTCTGTTTTCTGCCAGCTCTGTGTTCCTCAAGTTTTCTTCTATCTGGTGAAAGAGCCAATCCCTTCCCACAAACACGGAGTCTGTTGTGATGCTTGGGACTTCAAACAGCAGGGGTTTCAACAAAATGTCTTGTGGCTTGTAGGGAGCAAATCGTGCTTTTAAATAAAAACATGTTAGAAAAACGTCAATTTTATACCCTAAGAAACATGATTGTTTATGTCTTTTTTTTTTTTAAAGAGTGAGAGAGAGAAAGAATCAATTTTATTTATTTTCTCAACACTTAGTTGAATATGTGATGCTGGGTTCAAACCTGGGTCCTCACGCATGCCAGGCAAGCACTCTACAGCTAAGCCACTGCTCCAGTCCCTGTTTACGTGTCTAATTCTAATCTGGTTCTATTAATTCTTCTGTAGTACCACACTTACCATGCCCTACTGGTCCCACAAAGTGTCCTATTAAAAGGACTTGTGGTCCTCTCGTGCCTCCATTATTTTCATGACTCAAGGCAGACACACAGAGAAGGAGATGCAAGGGGCCAAGCCATATCTCACTGGTTTATCTACAAACATATTTAAGACACGTTTCTTCTACCTCTTGCATGAGTAAAATGCAAACACATTTTCCTAGAAACAGGAGCATAGCACTCATCTGGGTTTGATGGCACTCTGTGCACACATGAGGCTACTGAGCACACCAGTGTGTGGCACAGGTAGACACAGGATGTGGTTGATAAGGCCCAAGGAACTAAAACTGATTCTTTTGTTAGGAAAAAAAAAAAAAAAAGATCTCATGAGTGTTAAATTGCCCTTCACTTCCAAATAATACCGTAGAATTATTTTCTAATTGCAAACAATTTAATCACATATTTCAAGCAAGAAGTCTCAAACTATTAAGAAGGACCTCCTGGCATACCTTACACACTGTTTAGTGCACAAACACACATCTCACAGCACGTCTTAAAAGCAGGTAGTTTTAAAGCTGGTTATCAGAGAATGAGCTGGTCATATCCACTGTGACACTGGATGCAAGGATAGATACCTTTAACTTCCTGTGCCCTACCTCCAGCCGTATTGTGCCATGGCAATCTAATTGAAGTCCGGAGAGGAGCATTTCTCTGCCCATCTAAATAACTCAGGTCTTCCAATTTGGTAGAGCTTGTGGCTGTAATGTTAAATTGAAGTTATTTAGTTTAATGTCATACCTAAACTACTGTTAAGTTATAAATTACTAAGTTTAGACTTTTTACCAGATTTACTTAAACATATTTCTTTGCCCTAGTTATTTTTCCAGTGATACTCTTAATTGGAAAGTAGTAAAATCCAAGCACTATTCTTATATCAAAGTTATGTTGATATGGCAGCCAGAACTCTCCATTTCCTTCAAAGAGACAGACTTCACCTTTAATGAAGAAACTTGACAAGAACCACTCCGAAAAACTTCAGCACTTACTACAAACATGTGGCATCTTAGTAGTTCTCTGAAGCTCTGGGAAGCATGCTGCTGTTTGGAATTCCAGCCTTGTTAGTTAAATAAGCAGATTCTACATGTATAATTCCACAATACTTGGAACACTAAAAATGAATTCTTGACAGTAAAAGTACACTTTCTTAAGTTTCAAGTACATGGATTATGTTATGTAGGTATACGTGTGTCTTTAAAATTATAGAAAGTAGTCATGTTTACTTCTGACCAAATCATTAAGATTCATAACACACAGGTACCTGTTAAAAAGCTTAAGGGTCATTAACATACACGTAAGTTGAATGGGTAATAAAAATAACTAGTATGAAATAATTTTGCTAATTCTCAGCAAATCCTAGAAGGAAATATACAGTACGTTTTTGCATTAAAAACATTTTAAAAACCTTACATACATATATATACATTCTAAGTCGAAATGACAGAAATCTAAATGAATTTAATTTGATTTATGGATTAAGAGGTCCTACATTAAGTACTGCCAATCTTAATCATATGATTCTCTTGGAGGATAATAAAGCATACACACCATTTAAAAGCAAAAAAGGAGATCAGAGGGAGCTGCACTTCAAAGACAAAGGTTTCTAAGGACTGGTGAAGTCATCACTGGGACTAGGTGGCAAGGGACTATCAAGGTATGCTTATACTAAGATTCCTCTGGCTACTCCACAAGTTCTGACCCTACCTTAACCATCGGTCCTCAGTGCTTCCTACTCTCCCTCCTAAGATTTCCGTCCTTTTCTTCTTTTATGTCCTTACCACTTCTCCTCCTTTGGGTTTTAGGACTGAATGTAATGCCCTGTCCCCTCTCACTGCATCCGCAGAGGGCAATCAAGCATGTGTCCCACCTACTCATCTTCCCAGTCAGCAGAGAAACATTGGAAACCTTGCCTATATGATAGCATACACCTACACTTCTGCATCCTTTTGGTGCATATCCACAGACTAATTACAAACTGCATGCATATTTAAGTGACTACTCTGTACATAGCCAGGACCCATGCAAATATCTCCCATTAGCGATTTGCTAATTCCTTTCGTAGGACTTCCAAATGGACTTAAGGACAGTAATCTGACAGCCTCAAGCTTCCTGTCGGTCCTTCAAAACCAGGGCACATGAAATTTCCTGAAGGGGCAACCACTGCACCTCCAAGGTCCCCACCTCTCCAGGCTCCCTACAGACACACAGTAAGGAACATTTCTAGGCTACCATCTGAGACCTAGGATTCTGATCCCTCCTTTGGGTCTGCCTCGTACTGGATGTGCCTAGAGTGGCTCAGGCAGAAGGGGTCATCACAGCCACAGCCTATAGCTCATTTCAGAGCTGGAACAGCCATGAATATCCCACATGCCACTTCACCCCATAAGAATACAAAAATGCTTGGAGCCTCACAAGGTTTTCCTGCTTCCTCGACTCCTTAAACATCATCAGTTTGCAATTTCATAACAATGAAAAAAATTGAAAAATATGTGACTATGAAGGACATTCCAAATACAAAACTGCAAAAAGCCGCCTTTATTTGACATGGATGCAGGAGGAGGTGAGATCTCAGGGGCTTGTCTTCAGATTTTTAGTCACCAGTGCATCAATTCCAAAATGCACAACGAAGCATCTTCAGCAACTCCACCATGCTTGGCCCACTCTCCACTTCAGAGGAGATTTAAAAGAAAGTGGCATTAGGGCTGCAAGCCACCAAGCTGCAGCTACCTCTGCCTTTGAAGGCACTTTCAGAGCCACAGAGACACCTGAGAGCAGGAGCAAGGAAGCTCCAGCACCTTAATGATGTGCACCGGCGTCGCCACCCAACAGAGGAGGCCACTGGACCACTCTGCCTTCTCACACACCCAGGCAAGATTCTCTGGTGTTCCCAGGGTGAGAGTCAGACTCACATTCAGTATTAACAATAAAGGCTTTTGAAATCCTAAAAACTATTCAGGGCCAAGAAGAATTAGAGGTAAAGGAATAATTCCATGCTACAACAAAGTCCTGCTGACATTTCTGTGACTGAATAAATTATTTACCTTTGTGCATGTGTGCGCACTAACAGCTGGGTGAGAAGCACACTTCAAGACACTGTAGGAAAGTGTTTTTTGGTGGGGGGAGTGTTGAGGGAGAAGAAGGTGACCTCTCTAAACTGAACAAAGAGCATGATCTGCTAAAACCACAAACTGTGGACTAACCTACCAAAGGTAAATGCCAGTAATCGAAGGAAATTACCAGTTAGTGATTCAGGGCAATTGGAACATAAACATAGTGTCCTATGATCCACACAGAAAATACTTCAAAAGAAACAATAGTAGTAAAAAGTAGTAGAACCTATCATTGAACTTCTAAATCATCTAAAATACAAAGATTTAGCATCCTGTTTTTTTATAAAGTACCCATGCAATAATTTTTATTTGATATACAGCATTTCCAATCAATTCCACTCTAACAAATATTTTAAAAAGAATATCTCAGCAAAGTGAAAATAACCCCCAAACCTAGCTAATTTATTGTAACAATCTTTGGAAAAAGAACAAGTTTTCTGTATTACAGAGTTAACAAACAACCATAGTTTCCGTAGCAGGCTCGATGACAGTCAAGGCTGGCAATTTCAGGAGCTAGTTTTGCACCCTCAAACCAGGGTCAGGTCCCAGGGAAGACTGAACAGAGGCCTGGTATCACCCACCAGTCTTTACCCTCTAAACACATGTCCCACCAAATGGCAATTTACTTGTGTTTATGCCGATCTTAACATGCAGATACTTCTAAGCAATTCCAGTGAATGGTCCTTCACATGTTACTTCAGTCTCACATCGAGTGTTCCTGTTTGTAACATCCTACCTTCCATAACTAAACAAACAGTATTGTATACAGTCTATGCAAGAATCTTATCCTTTTTCCATGATACTTGGAACATCTTGCCATTCTCTCTCAACTGAGGTTCAGTTTTAGGAATAGAAAGGTACACAACGAAGAATCGACCAGACTCTAGCTTGTTAACAGATATAACAAGGTAAAGCACTTGCCTAGGTCCCTCCAAAACATGTACCTAGTTTTTGAAATATGCAATACAGGAGAAATGAGTTAACCTATCAGGCTAGGTAGTCTCTGCTCAAACCCAGAGGTAAAATCCTCACATTTCTGGAGCTAGGAGGTCAGGCTTGAGGGCAAAAAAAGAACCTCCACATGGCAGCAGAGGTGACAAAGCTCTGTGCCATAATCGTGGCAGTCTCCTAGAAAGCTCAGCCCACACCCACTGTCACTTCAGGATACCACACAGTGAACACCTAGCCGAAAACGTAACCCTGAACAAGATGCTTTTAATGTCACTAAGACCAATGTGTTAATGTTTCCTAATTTTAAGACAGATCAATTAAGCAAATACACGTTTGTTATTTTGTTGAAGAAAGTAAGGCTGTCAAGTTCTAGTGCAGTACAAGTGACCCATTCATCATGGTTAGGTAAACATGGCCTAAACACCTTGGGTGCAACATATTACGTTTAGGTATGGAACAGTGGTGAGAGGACACGAAAGTTTTCGGAAGAACTACACACAATGCTCTCCAGCTCTTAGACACACCAAATCCCTCTTCTGGAACACAGCCATTCTGCTTCCTTTGAAAGTGAATTAGAGCTATACCTCAGAATGTTTCCATTAGGGCCATTTATTTTCCAGCTGCTTCAGAGTTCCATCATAAAAAACACCCAACAGCAGCCAGAATGACCTAGCACATCCCGAAGGAGCAGTGTAAATTACAGAAAAATCTTTTGATGTAGGATGAGAGAGTCTGGGTCCATGTGTTTTAGTAAAGGAGACATTTTAAGAGCTACTAAGGCTAAGAAGGTAACAAAAGAATTACCATAACAAGTTCCACTTCTAAATTCCACCCCAAAGCATGGGGTGGAGACTAAGACCTTCAAAAGCAGGCATAATGGCTTAGATGAAGAGTGTCTCTCCCACCTGCCCCAGACTACTCTTCCCCTCGCCTGGTGGCTAGCCACTGGCCAATCGAACTGCATGCTGGCGCTTCCTCTGTTCTGTCCTGCCCTGCAGCTGCTCCATCCTGCTCTCACAACCACTGCCTGTGTCTTAAGCTGTGAGCTCCATTATAACTGAAGTACATTCAACCTCCATCTACACAATAGGTTTAACTTTTTAAAGTTGGATTAGAAAACGTTTGAGCTGATATTAACTATATGCTGAACAATTTCTGTTCACCAAGATACAAAAAAGTCATGAGTTTACCCAAGCTTAAAATACCACCACCAAGGGAGATTTTGTGTGCTCTCTTCTGTTATATACAAAGAGCCAGACAGTCCAAGTTGTAGATTTAAAGAATTCTGGAGTGAAAGGGCCACCTGACGACCATTAAGTGCAGCCTTATGTTTACAGATGTGTAAACTGAGGCCTAGAGAAGGTATGCATCTGACCCAAGATCACAGCCCTGGCTCTTGTCTGGGTTAGGCTCCCCATGAGGACAGTGAGCACAGGGCTCCTCAGACTCAGAGAACTCTTCCAGGGAGAGGCATGGCCTTACCTGCAACTGAGTTGGGCCGTGGCATTATTAGCGAGCTGGAGCTCTGAGCATAAGGGACCGGACCATCTCCAGCTGAGGATTCCGCTTTGGGCAGCACGCTCTCCACTGACCCAGTGGTCTCCTCTTCTGCCACTGGGGAGCAGTTATCTGCCCTGCGGTCATGAAGCACTCCCTTCTGAACCCCTAACCTTAGGCTTCCATCCTTATTCCATTCCAAACTGGAGCCACTCCGGTCATCATTTTCGGATGAACTTGTAATCGTGGCTGAAATGAGAGATCAAAATACTTTGAAGGAGGCCAGGCACAACTGGGGCTGTTGAGAGTTAAAACACATACACTGCCCTCCCCAGGATCAATGGAAACTTTTCTAGTCCACACAGATTTTTATCAAAGTATTTTTCATACAATGTATTTTGGTAAATTAAAAGAATGTTGTTTATCAGGGGAAATAAACTGCTAAATCACTCTACAGGAAAGGAAAAAACTCTGATAGGAAGATAATGAAAAAGCTGTCTAAAAGTGTCTGAGACTTAATAGTAAATCTATGTAATTTGGAGATAATGTATCTCCTCTTTAACCAAGATGAATTGCTTGTATCTCATTAAAGTTCTGTGAATCTTCAAACATCCTATATTCAAATGAGCATTTGCTGCAAAGTGGGAGGCAGGCAACACTATAGTGAGTGCAGAAAAGACAAGAGAAAATCCACAGAAACAAAAATTACGAACTCAACCACACAATTTTATCCTTAAAATGAACATTTATAACATCTGTTCAACAGGATCAAGAGAGACTGACTCGACATTCCCTCAGTAGCACAGAGCGGAAAAATCTGTGACCAGGGCAGAAGGGCTGGCACAGAAAAGTGTGCCATGAATGTAGAACACAACTGAGCCTCTAAGAAAAAAAGCACAGGAAAAAAAAAAGTAGGAAAAACTTTTGGTAAACATCCTGGCAGAGGAATATGATAAAAGAAAAAGTAATACTCACCCTACAGTTTCTACAAACAGCCATTCCCAAAGTACAGACACAAGAGCTGCACGGGATGCCCTTGAGTCACAGGTCACCTGGGCCACTTGCACTGCCTCGCCGTGGACCTAACGCTGGCTTGTGTCCTGGAGGACAGGGGCCACGTCTCCTCATTCTCTTTGGATCCCAGTAGCCCTGGCCTCTGACCATGAGCCTGGCAAATGGGGGTGTGGAAGCCAAAGCACACTCAGAACCCAGCAGCCCAGAGGGAGCGACTTCTTCCATACACCATGAAGAGCCACTGCATCAGTGGACCAGTGAAGTACTCAGAGAGGCAGTTATTTAGGATAAAGGGCCTAAAATGGTTTGGTTTTATTTTTACAATGCTCTTTAAGGTTCAGAAGTAAAGACAGTACCACTTCCTCACTGTGACCACGGGCCAACCTACTGCAGTTCTGACTGTTCTTCTGCTGCAATCTGCACTTATTCTCCTCTGATCATCTCGCTGTGTAAACCCCATCTAAAGGGAATCCTCTGCAAGCGTTTTCCCCTTTACTGGACAGCACAGCACCTGGCATACAGCAAGCACTCAACAAATGTTTGCTTATATAACGAAAGAGCAAACGAACAAACTTCCATTCCACTTGTGGTCAGACACTACACCTCACTAACCTCAGTTACTGGTTCAGGACTAACATTATGTCTGTAAGGAAAGCTAAGACGATTTGGGGGGAGGGGGGTGGCGGGGTCCATCTTGCTCCTAAGGTGCCTGTCATTGTTCAAGTATTCCCAAGTATTCTAGCAGTAATGAACACACCTCCCCCTCTTTGGAATCAATTGCAGCCTACGTTGTGTTTTTAAATGGACCATTTAAATGAACTTAGGTATAGAAAATATGACTCTTTCCATCATAAAAATGCCAGTGGTGATGGGGTGGTAATAGCAGCTGCCAGCATTTACTAAAAGTCTACTATGTCAGGACTGTGCTAATGCTTTACAGGAATAATTTATTAATGAGTTTATTGTTTATTTATGATAATTCATTATTAATGATAACTTAATAAGTTGAAAGCATAAAAATACAGGCAAGTCCTTTTTAATACAGACTGTTGCTAAGCCCAGCGTTTGGAACTCTGCATGCTTTTCTGAGACATTCTGTAGTAAGTTAGGTTTACAGGATGCCCCGACATCTAAATGAGAGGAAAGTTCCACACTGGTGGTGATTTGTTAGGTTTTATAGTCATGGCTATCTTATTTGGAGGCTCTGAAATTCCAAGTTGAAAAACAGAATGTGTGATATTTTTCCTCATTTTCTCTCCCTAAGTGACATGTACGTTAGTTCCAAAGCCCCCAAAATATGAATCCTAATTTGGAGCTCAAGAAGTGACAACTGGAATTTGGACCACTCCACTTCCTGTTACATTTGCCAATATGGACAGCAGGGCGTGCAGCCTCAGGGCCCCTGGGAACTTCTAGGGACAGCCGGGAAAGCCTGGTCAGAGCTCTTGGGGTGCAGGGCAGGATGACCATCTGATTCTCACCATGGATCAAAGGCTTTACATGGTGCCCAGGATCGATGGGTGGCAACACGTGGGTTCTGGCAGCGAGAGGAAGTGGATAGCAGAGGAAAGCCCCATGTTGCAAAAACAGTGGCTGGGAAGAGAATTCCCAGATGAGGTAGCCATTTCACAGGGACGGTATAACAAGGTCAGTAACTGGAGACTGTAGTGAGGAAGAGGAGGCAGTCCTCCCACTGCCTGTACGAAGTTCACGACGGAGAGGAGGTCTAGCATCCACAGTCAGGGCCAGGGCACTAGAGGCAGTGAGGCTGGAGGCTCTGAAGCCCACAAGGATGCACCAGTGAGATCACCCCACTTCACAAGTACTAGTCCCTGGGATCTGAATTACCAAATCTAGCCCACATGGCTTAAAGTCCAACACTCAGCTACAACTAGATAAAGGCCTAGGTGTCTGGTTTCCTTGCAAAACCGAGGCAGCACACTGAACAGGGCAGCTACAGCCTTCAAGACAGAAAAGCTGATTCTCACAATAAACAACAGGCTTCTCAAAAATATCCATTTTTCACCTACATAAACAAATTCAAACTCCTAATTAATTTAAACACTCACTTTCAAGAAAATGTGTGTGTACACACAAACATACTCAATCAGGGTCATATCACAATAATGATGACTTTTAAGAAAAACTCTAAAAAAAAAAAAAAAATAAGTGCTATTTGACATTTTCCCCAAACTGGGTAATCTCAGAAGTTCCCTAATGACTCAAAAATTCTAACATTTTGTTCCTTCAACTGGTACAGGTGCTAGCTTTTGTTAAGGCTTGTCATCATCCCCTAGACTGGTCTCAACCACTCTTCCAACAGGTAGGCTTCCATAACACAAAGATTCCTTTAGCCCCAGGGACCATGTCTTATCTTCTATAGTAACAGTACATTCAACCAGACTGCTAGTGCATAGGGTTTAAAGGTTTCCAAAACATTTTTAAGCCAATTAGTGCATACACCTGACTACTACCTGTGAGAAGATGTAGGTGGGTAGGAACCACCTGCCCCACTTTACAGATACGGAAACATACTCAGGAGGAATTGATCGCGCACGGTTACAGGAACAGCCAGTCCTACCCGCTGCACATTTCAAGTCCTCTTCACTTGCGCAGGCGCAACACATCAAAGGAGTCCTGTAGCTAAAAAACAGTCTGCAGTTTGTGAAGTCTGCCTGGTTAAGAACAGTCATGCTCGGTCATCACACACTGTTGGGTAAGACTGCAATAAAACTTCTTCCTTCTCCTCCTCCTCAGCTTTTTTTCACTCCCTCTTTACTTTTTGAAGGTTCTTTCTATATTACCGTGAACTTAAATCAAGAAAAAGTCAGCGTAGGTCCAGGGGCCAGGAAGCAGTTTGGTGGAATCTAAAACAAATTATAGGTTTAAAATAAGAAAAGTAAACCGATTACACAGTGTGAATCCAGAATTGTTTAGGGACTAAGCACCAGTGAGACCAAAGGCATGCTACTCACAAAATTTTCTCTGTGCTATGAGAAAATCAAGAAGTGCAAAGTGCAGGGAACTTGGGTTCAAATCTGAGCTTCTCCCCTTCTAAGGTCCCACAAGGTAGTATCACCATCCAGATCCAGCACCAGAAGGGTGTATTTTTTTCTTTACAAAGATCACCTTATGTGATTGATGTTTCTGCCTACTAGCTACCAGCAAACTTAATAAAACTTTCCACCCACTTGTAAGAAAAATGAATAGTCATAAGAACCTGAGCCCTAACTACTTCTTTTCTTTAGCTCCTATTTCCCTTCCCTAACTCATACCTTCACTGAATTAGAAAAATCTTCGTTTACTTCATGTCTGTATGTGAGCATTTCTAATCCACCAGGGAGGAATAAGTATACTTAGGAAATAACAATAGTGGCTAATATGAATGTTATAATAGTGCTTACTGTATGCTGGGCTCCAGGCCCCTGTCACAGCTCAACTTGTTGACCCCGTGACAGTCCCATGAATAGGAAAAAACCCCCAACACTCAAGATCTTACAGAATGGTGCTCCACACTGTTCTGATCAGGCCATACTAGTTGTAGGAAATCCAGGGCATGAGCTCCTGGGTACATTTATAAATTATGTGCATGTACTATCCTAATTTACAACAATATAAAACATACAAAATAAATATTTTTAAAGGACGAGGGAAAAAAGTAGAAATCTAATTTTGTTTAAGCACTCCACAGACTATCTTGTATTCTCCATATACAAAATGAAGGCCTTCCCTGGGTATGAAGAAAATCGGATACAAGGGAACCTGTTAAGTGCCTCTTCTATCATGAGTACAAGAACATTTTCCTCCCCATAAAGCTGAAGAAATATAAAGTAGCACTTAAACATTTTTTAACCTCTACATTAAGTTTAACAGTTGACAGAGTTTAAAAATTAAAACACTAGACCGACAAAGATCAAACAAGAAAAGAACATAATGGCTGCTTATAAAAGTGAGAAATGAATAAAAAAGAAAATTCAACTATTGTAGAGACTGCCTCCTTTAACCTGACCAGTTAAGATCACTGACAACTTTGTAAAGTTATATTTCACTGCAGCAAGCAAAGGGAAACTCGGAGACAAGTCCAGGCAGTCCTACAACAATTCTCCAGTCCCTCAGCCTGATGGTCTTGCCCCTTTCCCTTGCACCTGGCCTAACACCCAACAGTTGTCCAGGCTGCCAAGCCACACCAGAATACCCTAAGTGACAGAGAGAATGTATGGGCGAACCCAGCCTGCCTTAACCTTCCTGGTTAGGAATGCAGGACTATGCTTTTCTCCCCCTCGTCCCTATCTCAGGCCAGCCCCCACCTGCAAAAACACCACACAGAGACCGTTCCTGGCTCACCTGCAGTCACGACTTTTAATCGCACTCAACCCAGTGAGGAGAGGGGCCTAGGGAAGGCATGCAAGCTAGGTGGCCTGGAATGCAGAGGGAATGTCCCGGGTGGAGTGCCCTGGAAACCTTCAGCTCCTGGGGCTGTCTGGCTTCTCCTTCTACAATGGCCCCAGGACGACAGCTTGGCACTTCCGGCCAGCCCTGACTCTTCTGGGGTGGTACCAGGAGCCCTGTGTGTTAGACTGTGACAGCCAGATCTCTGTACCAAATCTCCAGCTCAGTGCTCGCCCATGTTGCGCAAGGGGTGTTCTGCCAGGACATGCAGCAAGGCCCGGGATCCAGCCACGGTTCCCAGCTGCATTCATCAGGCCTTTGAAACACCTAAGGAAAGCTGGGGGCAGGGCTGCATGGGAGGGCCAGAACTAGACCTGCCTCTCTCCACAAGAACGCGGCTGTCAGTCTCCACAGAAGTCTCCAGAGTCTGAGGACTGAAGCATCCTATTTCTAGTAAGAGCATGCTGCCCCATGTTTCAGTAAAGCCTTGCACAGCTGTGCACCCAATCCACCCACAGTGGAGAAATGGCAGTCTAATGACTTCCTGGAGTTCCAGACTCTGCAAAAGAGCTCAAAGCACTTAGTGGTTCGTTATTATTAAGCATGATAGCATGTTATCTTCTACCAGAGGTGTCACTATCAATGCCATGTTTTAAGTTCTTCTCAGCAACTGACAGGTCACAAGATCATTTTATAGTCCTACAGGTGGACAAGATTTTTTTTTTTTTTTAAGAGAGAATGGATAGTCAGGAGATGGGTAGAGGAGAGGGGCAGAGGAGATACAGAATTTTTATTGAGTTTTTCACATGATGTTTGTTGCTCTGACACTTAACTGTGTACGTGGGTGCATACTTGTGCATGCCGGGCAAGCGGTGTAACCGCCGAGCCACCGCTTCAGCCCCCAGATGAACAAGTTTTAAAAACAGATATTTATTGCCCCAGTACTGAGCAAACTTACTCTTCTACACCAACAGAACAGTTTGGAGAATCCAACCACACTGTGTATAAAAGTACAGTAGGTGCTTTGATAATTGAAATTATCACCAAGAATTTCTAACATTGAGTATATTATCAAATTATAGATGTAAAGAAAAATTTTCCTCCTTCATTGAAGAAATTTTTTAAAAGCCTTCTATAATTAACAGTTTATTTAAATTGCAGGCATTGGAGCAAAACGAATATTAACCCAGATTTGAAACACTCTAAGTAGTTATTACCAAATCAATTTCAAAGCGTTTCAATTTTGTAGTGAGCAAGGCAATATAGGTGGCAATAAAGCAGCATTAGTATAAAATCAAACGAACAGGATTTCTGAAATTAAAAATGAAAAATATGTGCAATTAATTCATCTTTCTTTGTCTCTGCATCTGATCATTTCCCTGGGGACAAAAAGTCCAGGAAATAGGTGGTCTAGAGCTACCTCTGAAATCACTTTCATTTCACAAGCCTGAGAGGAGACAGGAGAGAGTCAAGAGAAGATAAAAATCAGCTCACAATCATTTTTTCTTTTAAAATGTCCCCGGCACCTGGGCAGAAAAACAAACATTATCACACTGCAACATGCACCAGTGGTGAACTAACCAAGTGTCCAATATTTTACTGCAAGCCACTCTTGTAGGAGAACGGTTTCCATGAAGGTATTCCCCTAAGTTCACACCTGCCTCCCTGCTTCAAACCCAGCAGGAGGAAATAGACAAGCACGCCTAGCAATGGCTGGGGAAAAGGAAGGCAGGCAGGCAGCAGGATGGGCAGAAACCCTGAGCTCTCTGCATCCAGAAAGCTGCTCGCAAGGTGGAGGCTCCCAAGTTCCAGGTCAGGTGTTGGGTGCCAGGCAGGTGGATGACAGACCTGCTCTGTGGGGAGACGTAGTGAGGGCACTCCCAGTCCTCCTGCTTGCATGGAGTCATTCTACAGCACATCTCAGAAGCAGATGCAGGGCACTGCAAAAATACTTTAGCAAAGGTAAATCTCAACAGGTCAAAAGACCCAAGCTAGGAATGGCTTTTACTAGGCCCCACCCTCAGCCACAATTTTTCTAATTGCTACCTGTTAGTCCTTCTCAGCACAATTATTAATAGGATTTTTTTTTTTAAATCTTGACAGGAAAGCTTGGGTTTGTTATTTTCTCCTCATCCCGTTTCTATTCTTTCTTCCTACATGGAGGAATAGTCCATTTTCTTAAAATACATATATACGCACAAAATATTTATCATCATGTGGACATAAAAATTAAACATTTAACTCAAAAAGTGTTTTAAAACCCACCATTTTCAGCAATGTTGTCTTTGAAAAATCTAATTGGTTTTCATACATACTCCAATGAATACACATTATTTTTTCTGAGTTGAGATTAATACACCTTATAATTTCCGGTTGTAACAGTTAGAAGCAAGTTATATTCAAAGGGATGTCATTAAGGGGGGAAAAGTTTTCTCAGGCACAGAAGAAACACCTTTAAAAGCATACTTCTTTTAAAGTTTTTCTTTCCAAAGTAACTGAAAGCTATTTTATGGTGATTGAGTACAGCTGCATTTCACATTGGGAAAATTTTTCCCATTGCAAATTTGAAAATCAGACACTAACTTCTAGGTAATGCCAATGATTTTAATATGCAAGGAGTAAGGAACTTTAAACTTTACTTAATCAAAATAAAAAAGATATTCAGAGGGAATTCAGCTAACCCCATCCAGCTTAGCCAGTATTTCTACATGACAGAATTATTATACTTCCAAAGACATTTATATTGGAAGAACTTGAACCTCTTGAAATAGGATAAAGTGGGACTCCCCTCTGGATAACATAAGAAAGTTAAAAAGGGAGCAGAAAAGACAAGCAAGCCCTGGCCTCCACAAAGACTGGAACAGGCCCAGTAAGTTCTTCTAACGGTCACTAGCCTGTCCCCTTTCCTGCTAAGGAGTTGAAGAAACAGGGCACTTATGGCAGCCCTGAGGGGTCTGCCCAGGCATGTAGGAACACAAGCTTCCCTACCCTGCATCTGCCAGGCAAAAATATTTAGTTAAATATAATCAGCATGCCAGAAATCAGCTTGAACAGTAAGGGGAGGCTGAGGAATGTTTAAGGATGGCTTAGCGCTATTTGAAATTTCCCCTAAATGCCCCGAATTAACTGTGCTAAAACTGTGCGTACAATACTGCTTTGAGCCCAGCACTACCAAGTGTGTACTGCTGTGGATGCTGCGTGTACTTTGTAACCAGCCCACACCAAAGCCCTTGCCATTCCAAGGGTTGGCAGGTCTTAAACTACTTAAAATGGAAAAATAAATGGAAAGTCACTTCCTCCCTTCCACAGGCTTTATGTAATATGGAACATGGATCCTCACCAGCCTGTTTTACAAGCCACTGCCAGGCCTTCCAAAGTGGGCAGTCAAGGTGTCTCCCCTTTATCACTGCCTGCAAAGATCACAATGCTTTCCAATATTCTACTCCAACATTGAGGATGCCCACAAACTGTCATCCTGGCTATACCTCATAAAGTCAGCATGTTCTTCAGTTGGCAAAAGGCACACCCCACCCCAGCAATCACAGAACCACAGTGCATCACAGATACCTGCTCTGCTAAGAGGCAATGGAACCAGTCCACCCTGAACTGCCTGCAGAGGAAACTCTTTCCCTCCCTGGCCTCACTACTCTTGCCTCTTCAAAGACCTGTGGCTGGAATCCGCCTGGAGAGGAGTTCTTGCTTTTCTTCCTTCTTCACTCTGCCAGTGTGTGCCTTGGCAGCAGGATCTAATTCTGCAGATCATAGGAGGAAAGGTAACAGCCCTGTTACCACCAGCACAGTGCTTCTCTCTTCTACCTACAGCACTCGCCCCTGCAGGAAAGCAGCGAAGCAGCCAGCATGGTCTCCTGGAGCTGGGATCTCCCATGGTGCAGGGACCTGCCAACCTCTTCCTTATTCCTCCCCCTTTCATCTCCATTTTCATCACTTTTCTTTCCTTGATTTCTCAATCCCAACACTGAGCTAGGAATTCAGGATATACCTGAACAAGAGATCCCTGTCCATATGGAGACAAATTAAATAATGAAACAAGAATAAATACATTGAAGAATCTGGAGGTGCTATGGGAAGCATGTAATAGGGGGACGGATCGCTCTGGGATTAGGTCAGATTCAATAAAAATCAAGTATTAGTTAAAAGTTCCCTGAAGCTCAATCTCCTTGGCAGCACAAAAGGCCAAAACGGCATCTTTTCTTTCCTGTTTAAAATATTTTTAAAATTTCAGCACTGTGCCTCGATGAGAGGCGATTGGGGAAGGAATGGCAGGTTCTCTGTTTCTGTCAGAACAACTGATTTGGTTACAATCAGAGGCATGTAATGTCAATGATCAGAACATACCATTAAAAAGAAAGAGCCTATCCAAAAAAAGGTAGCACTGACAAACATTGAAGGAAGAGAAATTCTCCAAAGGAGATGAAATTTCAGAAGAGCTAGGAAAGTTACTACCTACCACAAAGTTCATACCAAAGATCTACTTATGGTGGACAGCTCAGGAAGACACAGGGCACCAGAAACAATGGTGGGGAAAGTGGGTTGAATTAGAACGTACTGCAGCTGGAGAAGGGAGCTGAGATGGCAGTGCAGAACCAGAACAAACTCACTGGAAGGCCTTCAATCTGAATGGAAAGAGTTCAAATATCCTACAAGAGACTCGCCAGCATTCATATGAAATGACCAAGGAAGCTGATCTACACAGACAGAAAGCAGGTTGCCAGCTGACTAGGACTGGGGACCTTGGGGGGAAGTGGAGAACAACTGCTATCAGGTACAGTGTTTTATTTTGGAATGATGAAAAGTTCTAAGATCAGAGTGTGGTGAAGAGTGCGTAACTGTGAAAACATTAAAAAACGACTCAGTGGTTTAAATGGGTGAACATTATGAGAGGGAAACTGTATTTCGAAGAAGTAGTCAAAGCAAAATGAGACAAAAACCCACTAAAAAAAGTCAGATCCAGTGGAAACTGAGGGAAGAGGCTGTTTTCCTGAAGCCAGACTTCAGAAAGCCATGGTAAAGTCTCACAAGAAAGCCCACACCCGATTTCCTGGACTCTCACAGGTAATCCCCAAAGTCCAACCTGGATGAACCTGTGACTTGGTCTTTTGAATCACATTTGAAAGAGATGTGGGGTAGCTCAGTGGTAGAGCACTTGCCTAACATGTACAAGGCCCTGGGTTTAGTTCCAGTTCAATCAACCAATCAATTCATGCTTAAAAGAAACTGCAGGTGACTAAATCTTAACCTGGAAGAGGAGTTCAGTCCACAACAAAACACAAATATCCCTCAAAGACATGTGCATAACTCAGTAGAAAGTGTTAATTGCTGAGAACAACTTCACCGTGAAATTGAAATACAATCAGAGCACAGGAAGGCCTGGGGGATCCCTTCGGGGGCTCCACCTGTCTGCTGTCTGAAGGACAACAAGTTGGAGACCTGAGACCGCAGATGCCTGAGCCCTCCTGCAGACACATACAGGAGCCTGTCTAGGATGAGATAAAAATAAGGACTCTTAAATTCCCTGTATAATTTTAAAAACATACCTGGGACTAGAAACGACTCAGTCAAAATTCTTAATTTTCCAGAGGAGGAAAGTAGGGTGCAAAGACATCAATTAACTTACTCAAGCCACCCAGAACTCTCAGTTCAGGACAGCCAAGCTATGGTGTGGGTGTGTGTAGGGGTACAGGGAACACTTCCTTTGAAAATCCAGGCCTCATAAGAAATTCTACAGAATATCTGATATGTTGTCCTCAAGATGAGTGACCTTGAGAGTGGGCTGGGAAGACTTCTTAATATGCAGGGAATTCACTGCCCTGCTATGTGCCCCAGGGGAACCTGATGCCCAGCAAATGGAACTAACTGGTGAGGAAGGAGGATTTTTTTTTTTTTTAACTTAACAGGCCAGATCTGATCAGGAAGATTTTTTTTTTACCCCATGAGCTCAGTGCTATAAAATAAACATCAAGGAATGTAAAAGCTAATGCTTCATTCTCTCAGCTGCGCATGGACCCACTGTTGTCTGCAAAGAACAGGGCAAGCCCCAGCAGATCGACCTTCACAGACCGCACTAAAACCCACTTAAGAAGTGCCTGGTGAGTGCTCTGGTTGGCGTGCGTTGAGCCATTACATTACCGAGCAGTGTGCTTCTTACCGATAATTCCACTGTCCTTGCTTTCCAGGGTGGAACTAGGGCTGCTAATGGTCTCACAGGGACTTTTGTTGGCTGCCGTCTTGCTGACACAGCTATTCAAGGTTGAGCAGGGGCTATCGGTGCTAGGAGAGGCCGTGCTGCTTGTTAGTGTAGAGCAAGGGCTGATGCCTTGGCTCAGAGCTGTGCACTGCAAGACGAATGGAGGAGGAGTTAGTGTGGCCGACACAGGACACTTCAACACATGCTTCTGTTTCTGACACTAAAACAGTATGACTGAAAACAAGAAAATGGAAAACAGTCTTTAAATTCTAGGGCGAGACACGGACAGATATATATATGTGTGTGTGCACATGTAAACATGTATATATAGTCTTCCAAATGTTAAAAAAGTATCTCCTGTTCCCCTCTTTTGTGAATTTTTTTTATGAAAAGGGAAGTCGTAGCAATAATATAGTGGCAATGCACATTTGTAGATGAGAAAGGCCTAGGACTTCCTCTCATTAAAGTCTGCAGGAAACAAATAGGTTATTTGACCTCTGTATGGAAAAATCTGGTGACAGTTTTTGTGATGTTTCACAAGCACAGCAGCCTAGTTCAATTCCTGAAGATTTATGGGCTGAGACCGGGACAGGAGAGTGGTGACCACTGCATCTCAATCAACCCAGGACAACTCCCTCGCAGAGATTCTCACAATGGCGGTGGTTACGGGGGCTGGGAGGGAGGAGGTCCAGCCCCTCACTGCTGCTCATAGGCACACATCTTGGCAGTGGCAGAGTGCTGCTGGCTGCTGCTGCATTGGACACGCGAGCCTCCCCAGTAGATGAACCATTTGATCTCATCTCATTTTGTCTCTGCCTCATCTCCTATAAATCTTTTCCTCACCCCACTGACCCTCCAAAATCCCAATAGCTAAAAAGGCACAGGAAAACAAATACCAAAGCAGCCAGATGAGAAGAATGGCACTATAAAGATAAAAGTAGTATCATTAGGAAGGAATTCTTTTAGTCACTTTAATTCATGTAGCTGCTGCTCTCCAGGGAGTGACTAGAAGGTTAATATGACATTTTCTTAAGTTCTGTCCCTTTGGGTTTTCCCCTAACCGCCCCCCTTCCCACTACAAACACCCAGAAACAAACTGTTGCAATAAATTTCAATACACAACAGCCCCGAACTCATTTGACCGAACAATGACTTCCCCACTCATGGAGAGGGGAAGACTGGTTATTGCTTCATTCATCCTCTGAGCAGGTATGAAATGCAGCGTCTTCCTCGGGCATTACCATGGTTTCATTTTTGTCTTCAATGTTTATGTGTGTGGCACTTGGGATCCCTTCTCCCAGTAAAAATCCCAGCCGTGTCAACAGTTCTTGAGCTGCCGGTGAACAGCTCGGTTCATTATCGGCCTTTGCTTCTGGAACAAAGAAAGAAAACAATGAAGATGTCCCTCTGGGGAATTTCAGCTTTGCATCTGGATGAGTTCGCACTACAGCTGCTTGTCTGGCACTTTTGTGTATTTTTATAAAATGCACCAACTTTGACAATGTGGCTTGTCCTTCAGTAGTATATTCTAATTAGAGGCTGTGACAGGTGAAGAAAATGTAACAGAAACACCAAGAGCAAAGGGTGAAATGTGTGACCGGAACTGGAAGAGGCCTGTGTGGTTAGCTTACAGCAATTCCTATCCAACCACCATGTGAAAGAAGTAGGGATTTCAGACACCCTTTGGGTAAGAAAACCTTCCCCTTAATCTTAGCCTTAAAGGGCACAGTGTAGTCAATGCCACAGAAAGCCAAAATAATGTAAACCCCAAGTGTCAGGTTGGCAGAGACCCAGGCTGTTTAGATGTAGGCATAAAATGGAAACCCACGTTCTCATTAAACCAGACAGGGGCAGGCAGACCCTGGTGGAAAATGTGCATGTTTGGGGCTGGAGTGGTAGTGTGGTGGTTAAGGTGCTTGCTTGCCTAGCACGTATGAGGACGTGGGTTCGAACCCCTGCCATGTACACAAGGAAGTGTTGGAACAACGAAGGACACATGAAAAAATTCTGTCTCTCAAAAAAAAAAAAAAAAAATGTGTGTTTCACAGCAGTCTGGGCCAAAAACAGAATTCCAAGTCAAACGTCAATTACTGAGAAATCTTATTGAAACAAAGATTTAAAATCCCAGTGACACATGTCCTGAGAGACAGGTTTTAACAATGCATTTGTCCACGAAGAGACATAGAAAAATGAGCCTGTGTTCTTGGAATGCTCTGCAGGTAACACTGGGAAGGCATGACCTTTCTCGGGTTCTCCCTAAAGTTGGTCATTTGTTTTTATGCATGTAAGAGAATTTTATTGTTGGATTTAATTTAAATATTGGAAGCTGGAGGTTAACCTTGTATGTAAAAGCTTAAGGACACTTAATTACAGTTGACAAAATATCAACATCATTCTATCAACTCTCTCACATTTTTTAAGTCAGCATGCAGGGTGATGAAATCATACACAAAACAAACTGGGCTTACACAAGGTGTTGTTTAATACACAACATACAATATAGTCACTCAGTGCTTTACTGTTTTAATTGTCCAGACACCTAGATCCATTCATATATGAATCTGTTTTTGTTAGCTGTAGAAATCTGCAGATAATGGTAGAGATCGTCACAAAATAAAATGAGGAAAGATGTTCCCAGAACTACTATATCAACAACAATTTTCAGTGCTAACTTTTCCTTTTAAGGAACTGCAAAAACCAAAATCAACAGTTTTTGAGAAGATCATCTGTACTATTCTCATCTGCACATCATTTTTGCTAAGTCATGCACCCAGGACAGCAGCTGCAGGGGGTGAGGGAGGAAGGCTGGCAGTATCTTCAGGAAAGACACACCACTACCTGCTTGTTCTGAATTAGGTAGGAAGAAGGGCTGTTTGAAGTTTGGATATTTTATATTCACTCCATTGTAAGGTAACCAAGGCTTGATTTAGGTTGAGAGCCCTGATGTTTCTGAATCATTTGCATTAACCTCATACGTGAGGTATCAGTGGCCCCATGCCAACTTCTGGGAAGGGAGCCATCCAGGGGTGGGTGAACCACACCCCTTATGTTCCTCTACAGAAGGTCCCTTCCCACAAGAGACTTCAAACCACAGTTAGATTCTCAAGGTAGATGAGCATTTGGGAACAGAGGGTGGGAACCAAACCAAATCAACACAACCCAGGCACACCCAAGGGCTGAACCATTCAGAATAGGATGGGTCTCCCCTCCCTCCACCCTTACCCCTCCTGTGCCCAAAGGCTCAGGCAGGGCAGCAGTTTTATCTTGGGTGGCAGCTGGATTAGAGGGCAGGCACAAGACCCAGAAGGAAAGGGGAAGAAGTGGGTGAGAGGGTAGATCTAGCAGTGTCTTTATTCCACCACCTCCTTTCCTTTCAAAACAACCTTCATACTACCACACAACTGCGCCGATGCCCCAGAAAGTCTAGCTTCTGGTTCAACCTGAAACACTCTGGGGAAAGAGCCAGAAACTACTCCCAGTTGGCAGCTCTGTGGAGGCAGAATACAGCTGTACACAGGCTTGGTTGCCACAGAACCCACCCCTACAACAAACAGCCACAGCCAGCTCACTGGGGACTCACTTGACAGCCCCAGATCCTGTATAGGTCCTACACTAAGCAGAGGGAGACTCCCCCACCCCACCCCCACAGCAGAGTCACCGCACCTCTGCACTGCAGCTACAGACAGACATCCTAGGTTTTCAATTTTTAAAAAAGATCTAAAAATAACCAGGTATCCAAAAATCTCCTGGCTTGACAAACTGGGGAGCAGTAGCAATTCCAGGTTCAATGGCTGACTTTAAAAGACACACCCAAAATTAGGATTGACTGTCTTTTCATATTTCATTTACTGTTCCATAACGTTATCCTAGTGACCTTCTTCATAAAAGTCTGAACTCCTTAACCCACATCAAGCCACCCATGTTTCTTCCCTAATGCCTTCTCTTGCTGAACTTTTCATTCTGGTAGAAGAACCCCTGGGTGAAAAGTAATAGCACCATTCTGGGAGAGAAGAGTTGTCTAGGAACTCAACTGGGCACACTCCATTGTGAAAAGGAAATGTACATCTACTTCCACAGTTGTTCAAATATTGTGTTTTGAACAGTCAGATTATCATTTTTAAGCTAATTATTACTCCAAAACAACCTCCAAATCAAACTGTAATGGGCTACTCTAAATGGAGAGTCTATTTTCATTCATGTAGCTAATATGAAGTCATCCAGGGCTGGAGCAGTGGCTCAGCAGTTAAGCACTTGCTTTGCCAGCACAAGGACCCAAGTTTGAACCCCAGCACCATCTACACAACTAAGAAACAAAGGCCAGATGAAAAAATAAGATTCTTTCTCACTCTTTTTAAAAAAGAGAGAATACTCTCACCCATTGATAATGGATATACTTTACCCATTATCAGTGGGTTAGGGTTGGAGAGAAGACAGACCTCATTTCACTTTCAATCTCACATACTTAAATATCCAAAGAATTTGTGCTGGCTATATTTGGAACTGGGAGAAGAATAGGCCTTATACTTGCTAGGACTATTATGCAAGTGAGTGGACGGTGATATTCCTCCCAATAACGTTTTCATAGATTCTTCTACTTCACACCGTGGTGGAAGGCTAACCCATGTGGAAAGATAAAGGGAAGTTCTTGAATCATTTCCTTTTTAGCTCTTCAGACCCTGTTGAACCATATGTGGTGCACAAACACCAAGGAGCAGTCCACAAACTGACCAGCTCCCCCATTACTGTCACAGTAACTTCAAAACCTTGATGCCCTTTCCCTGCACTGCAAAAGATGCTAACATGATTCTGGGTCCTTCAGGTGTTGAAACTCAATTTCCTTATCAGTGAAATGGCCATACCTACTTCCTATAGACTGTGAGCCTCAAAACCAAAATGAAATACCCTATAAACCACAAGATCTATAAAGCTGATCATTATCTGCATCAGTTTTAACACTAAGAGCCCACACTTCCTGTTATTTCATCTTCTAGTTTCACAAGTTCTATGTATTTGTAAATGTGCTTAAATTTCTCACATAAAAAAATATAGCTGCTTATAATTTTTCTTGTCTAAACTCAGTATTCCAAGATGATAAATCCCCTCCTTTTGCTAATTACCAAACTGTCTCAATTTGGCTCATACTCACTGCTTTATTTCCCACCTAATGATTCCCTCTTCTTAAATCCAGACTGTCAGAACTGTAAGGGTCCCTGGAGGTCACCAGTGGTCATTCCATAAAGAGGACCTCTTCACTCTTATCCTCCTCACACTTTACAGAGCCTTGGCCAGCATGGGCAACATTTGGCCACTCACTAGCTTCATGACCTTGAGCAACTGACCTAATACCAAGTTTCCAAAATAGTACTTGAGAATCAAGTCCCTTGGCCTTCCTCAACTTCTGTTCACAAGCATTTTCCTCTCTGGATCCTTTTCTGAATCTATCACCCTTTCTTGCTCCTTAGACTTCAAAAAGTGGTATTCAAAATAGAACATCAATCCATAAATGTGGTATGGTTCTGTCCATATTTCTAGTCTGCCATACTAACCGTTATTGTACAGTTATTTTTAAACTTTCCATTTTTCTTATTCCATGTTGAAATTGTCAAACTTTACTATTTCTTCTTTCAAATTATCCCACGTAGTTGCAAGTCCCCATCCTCCCAAGTTAGGTAACTTTCAGATTTTAGATCAATTTTCTCATCTCCATTTTTATTGGGTTCCTCTGTAAGCCAGTAGATTCTCAAACATCTTGGCATTAGGATTCGCTATTCAAAAATCACAGGATTTCAATGAGCTTCAGCTTGTGAGAGTTATGCCTACTGATATTTATCACAGAAGAAATTAAAACTGGAAATTTTTAAAATGTAAATTCATTTTAAGATGAAACTTATTACATGTTAACTAACATTTTACTGAAAAGAACTATACTTGCAACTTTAAAAGTTAGGAAGAATGACATTTTAACTTTTCACAATTTTTTTACTGTTTGATTTAACAGAAAACTGCTGGATTCTCACATCTATCTCTGCATTCATTGTTGGGATATGCTTTTGTTTTGGTGCCGGGGACTGAACCCAGAGCCTGTGGTGTACTCTTCCACTGAGCTACAACCCCAGTCCCAGGATATATTCTTTTGGTTGAAGCATGTGAAGAACTATAGCCTAAGTCAGATTTGTAATTAGAAGAGAAAGGTGCCTTTTCAATTATAGATATTCTTCTCTGATACCTCACCAAACCTTGACAAATATTTGTTAAAGGTAAGTTCCAATGGTGACCCTGAACAAATTAGTGTACCTTTTATATTCTGTGAAAAGTCAATGGTCTGTTTTATGGTTTTGCTATGTTTTGGTGCTGAAGACTGAACCCAGGGCCTTGCTCATGCTAAATAACCATGTACTCTACCTCTGAGCCACACTCCCAACTTATTTAGTATTCTAAATGAACCTTGCTGGGAGAGATGGCACATACTTGTAATCCTGAGGAGACTAGATCAGGAGGATTCCAAGATCAAGGCTAGCCTGAAAATTTTGCAAAATCCTGTCTCAAAAATAAAAAGGGTTGGGGGCTGGAGTGGTTGCTCAGTGGTTATGGCACTTGCCATGGCATATGCAAGGACTTGGGTTTGAACCCCAGCATCACATACACAACAACATGTTGGAGCAACAAAAACCACATGAAAATAAAATCGATTCTTTCTCTCATTGTCCCTCTCTTTAAAAAAATAAAAAGGGTTGGGGATGTAACTCAACAGTAAAGCACCCTTGGGTTCAATCCCCAGTGCTGCAAAAAATAAAAATTAATACTAATAAATGGATCTTCCACTCATGCAAGAATTTAGAACATCATTCTTTGGGTCAACTGGAAAGCATTGGTTTTAAGATCTTAAAAATGTTCACTCATTTCATTACATAATATCAAAATATCACATTCATTAATATTACCATAGGTGATAACTGAAACGTCTTGGGAAGCCATCCAGCTCAACTTGACAGATGCAAATTTATCCAAAAGCCTAATTTTCATTGAAAAGGTCAAGTTTTAGCATTGACAACTAATCTTTCAAGTTGTATTTTTTATTTTTTTTAATTGAACTGACAGGCTCATTTCATTTCTTTTGAAGAAAATGTGTGACAAGCTCTCCATTCTGAAAACCGCAGTGTGCCAGCGATTGTGTCAAATAAAAACGATGTTCCATTTAAAAAGCGGCTAGTTCAGATTGCAATTCAAGCCATCACACAATGCTCTGCCTCAAGACACCTATCACACTTCAGCATGCTTTATGCAGACTTCCCACTTCACCGCACAGAATATTAAAAAGATAGGTATTCAAGGGTCAAGATTTAATAACATTCATTATTTTTAGCGCTTTGTCAAGGACATCCTTCAGTGAATTATCATGTCTGATGCAACTGCTCGGCAGTGAAAAATACCAGGACTACGAGGAAGTCGGTGCCCCCGCCTCGAAGAGCAAGCGTCGTAAGTTTTACTGACTACCGATTTTGATGATTATAAAAAGAGTTTTGACCTCACAAATCCCTGGCAGGACTTTGGGGACACCTTAGAATTCCATAGCCCACATTTTGAGAAGCTCTGCTTTATGTGTACAATTATGTTAAAGGAGATACCTTTTCTTAAAGATTAGTAAAAACTTTAGGCTCACACATTCCTCACCCTGCTAACTCATCCCTCACGCTCCCCTATCTACCTGTTCTGCTTCTTGGAATTAAAAGGGTCTATTCCTCACCAATTCTGCTTCCTCATCACTTACCTGCATAACCTCAACTCAGTCACCTTCCCAGTGCTCCTGAAACAGCCCTACCAAGAACGCAAAATTTTGTTTTTTATTTTTAATTTTTAATTTTTTTGGTACTGAGAATTGAACCTACTGGAGCTTAACTACTAAGTCACAACCCCAGCACTATTTTGAGACAGGGTCTTGCTAAGTTTGTTGGGGGCCTCGCTAAGTTGCTGAGGCTGGCATTAAACTTGTGATCCTCCTGCCTTAGCCTCTTGAGTTGCTGGAATTACTGGTATGCGCCACCATGCCTGGCTTTATTTTTTAATTTTTTTTTAAATCGTACACTCTCTCTTTTGATTTTCCTGTAGATTTTTGACCTTGCAAACTCTGTCCTGCAAAGGAGAAAGTAGCAATTGTCAAAAGAGGAAAAAACCCACAATTACTAGATCTTGTGGGTACCTAAGTCTCTTGAAGGTGCTTCTTCCACCTCTTATTCATAGCTTATAAACGAAAGACCAAAGTTTCTTACTCCTCTTCTCTCAAAAAAAAATAGATACTCTTTTGTAGTCTAACTTACCTCATCATCTTACCGCTAAGCGAATAGCTGCCTAGTTTATCTGCTTAATGAGTTCCTCTTAAGGCCCAGTTTGCTACTCCAGCTGCTGGTTGGCCACAGTGGCCTAGATGTTTCACCAGCACCTAAAGTCAACATTCCTGAACTCAAACCAAACCCTGGGTTCCTCTCCTCCAGTGGCCTTCAGGGTGCAGACACAAGATTGGGGGTTGTCATCTGTGTCTCTTAGAGCTCCCTGGTCCTAACAACCTCAGTATCTTCCCACTCATCACCTCTTCTTTCCTGACTGATCTGAGACTTTATTCTCGCATTTAACTACTGATTGCACTCATTTTCTCATCATTCTCCCTGATGTTAGCCTCTTCCTATCCTCTTTTGCCCTACTTTGTAGCCAGAATCAATGGTCAAAATGTTTATGGTATTTCCTCTTCTCAGATTTCTTTTAAAACCCTAACTCGCAGGGTGATGGCATTAGAAGGTTGGGGCTTTGGGAGGCTGTGCCATCATGAGTAGGATAAGGGCTCTTGATGGGGGGAAGGGCTTGTGGTCCCTTCCACCCTGTGAAGTTGGGAAAAGACGGCTATCTCTGAACCAGGAAGTTGGCCCTCAACAGACAATGAATCTACTGTTACCTTGATTTTTTCTTCTTAGGCTCCTGAACTGTGAGAAATCAGTTTCTGTTGTCTATAAACCACCTCATGTAATGTATTTTCATTATAGCAGCCTGACTGGACTAAAACACCAGGTACTTCTTGAAAGCCATGGCACCAATTAAGTCTTTCCATGCTCAAAATCTCTACCTGCTGAATTCTCAGTTTATCACAGTTTGGATTAGTCCATGTTATTTCCTCCCGTGATTTTAATCACTCTGGATACAGGTCTTTGTTCCCCCACCAGACACTAAGGGTCCGTGAAAAAAGGACCTACACTTGATAACTTCTTTTTGGGGGCACAGTTTTGGGGACTGGATCCAGGGGTGCTCTATCACTGAGCTGCATCCGCAGCCCTTGTTTATTTTGAGACAGGGTCTTGTTATGTTGCTGAGGTTAGCCTTGATCTTGCAATCTTCCTGCCTTGGTCTCTGGAGTTGTTGAGATTACAGGCATGTGCCACCGCACCCAGAACTTGATAATTCATCTTAAATAGCATCTAGCATAGTGCCTTTAACAGCTTTATTCAATTAATATTTCTAGACACAGTGGCACACCCCTGTAAAATAAAGATGCAGGAGGCTGAGACAAGAAAACCTCAAGTTCAAAGCCATTCTCAGCAACTTAGCAAGACGTCTGAAAATAAAAATACAAAGGGCTTGGGATGTGGCTCAGTGGTAAAGAACCTGGATTTGATCCTCAGTATCAAAAATAATTTTTAAAAATATTTATTGAGGGGGTGGAGCAGTGGCTCAGCGGTTTCAGCGCTTGTCTGGCAAGCATGAGGACCCAGGTTCAAACCCCAACACCACATACACAACTAAGTGTTGGAGCAACTAAGGCCATGTGAAAAACTAAATAAAGTTGTTTCTCTCTCTCTCTCTCTCACTGTCCCTCTCTTTAAAAAATAAAATAAAAAATAAAAATATTTATTGAAGAAAAAGTAGAATGAATGACATCTCTACCTCTAGCCCCCTCCCACTGGACAAATACCAGGCATGCCCGCTTCTAAACACATCTAAATCTCATTCAGCCATCAGTTAAACGGTACATTGTTATTTTAAGAAGCTGAAAATCAAAGATAAAACAGAATTAAAGGGGCTGGAGTGGTGGCTCAGCAGTTATGGTGCTTGCCTGGCATGCGCAAGGACATGGGTTCGAACTCCAGCATCACATACACAACAAAGTATTGTAAAATTGGTTCTTTCTTTTTCTTTCTCACTGTCCCTCTCTTTTTTAAGAATTAACATTACCTCTTGGGAAAGAAAATGATCAAAAGAACTATACAGCTGTGTTTTATTTCTTAACTAGGTAATGGGCCAATAAATGCCATTATTCCTCATACTTCCTTAATTCTCTATGTCTCTTTGAATGTCTGAAACAGTAATCAAAACACGAGGCATCAATGAAATATTTAAACCATCATGTAAAAGACCCCCTCCTCCGAACACGATAGTTTGTGTTTAGTTATTCTATTGTTTCATATTGGTCAATTTCATTTGCTAATCAGACTAACAGAAAAAAAGTTTCATCATATTGTGAGATTGATCTTCACTGAGCAATGACTCATGAGATTAAAAACTTTCTCACCCTTCCCCATCAAAGCTTGCTCAAGTAGCTGATGACATATTAAAGCAAACCTAAATGAGTTATGGTTGTCCCTAACTCAAAGAAATACAGCTGTGAGTCCCAATTTTGGTTTTCTTTCCCATTAAGGCGGAGTTTGTTTTTTGTTGTTGTTGTTGTTTTTAAAGGTAAATAAATGACACTGCCCTCCACAAAAAAGTGCTAGTTTAGTTGACAGGAATCTTATTTATAAAGAATCTATTTTGGGCTGGAGTGGTGGCTCAGCGGTTGAACCGCTTGCCTGGCATGCGCAAGGACCTGGGTTCAAATCCCATCACCACATACATGAATAAGTGTCAGAGAAACAAAGCCAGATGAATGAATAAAAATTTATTCTCTCTCATTCTCTTCCTCTCTTTAAAAAAAGAATCTATTCTATGTGATACACAGATTAGGATCATTAAACAGGAAAAAAATATTTGTATTGTGCTTGAGACTTTATTTAGTCATTTTTTTTTTTTTTGCCAGAGCATAAAATGCTGTGCTTCAAAAATATTAAAAACTACTGAAGCTGGGTGCAGTGGCACACATCTATAATTCCAGGGACTCAAAAGGCTGGGGCAGGAGGATTTTAAGTTTGAGGCCAGCCTCAGCAATTTAATGAGACCTGTTGTAAAATAAAAAAAATAAAACAAATAACTGGGGGTGGAGCTCAATGTAAAGTACCTCTGGGTTCAATCCCCAGTACCAAAAATAAATTAATAAAAATGCTGAATACATTAGGTTTTTTCCTAAAGATGTTTCCAGGTGAATGTAAACTTCAATGAACAGGTTCTTTGCTTACCAAAAAAGTAAAAAATTCATCTGATTGAACTCACTTCCTTCACAGATGGCCAAAATACAAAAATTACACATCAATAGAATGACAAATTAATCAACAAGTCCTAAGTGCTTAGTGGTTTTGTTTTACTTTGATTTAAATTTCAAACAGCCAAGAATCAAGAACTGACATAGCTACCTGGCCCCCAAAGCAAAAGTGAGGCAGCACAGACTGGAAAGAGTATTTCAAATATTTAGGAGCAACTTGATATTTCATAAACTTACATGAAATTAGACATTTTACAAAAGGTATTTCACAAGGAACTATTTTCAGTAGACTCAGTCTGGTAAGCACTGACATGCTATTATTAACAGCACTCAGAAGTGTCAGAGACTTAAATAAGAATACCCAAAGGAAGTATGGGAAGCAGAACACCAAACTTTAAAAAAAAACTTAAGTGATGATGCTGGTATCAAGCCCCACAGTTTGCCATTGTGTATGTGCGTGTGTACATGCCAGGGTTAATAAACTCAATTAGTTTTAGTTTGAAAGCCTCTTCTTTAGGTTCAATGACCTGCGCATAAAATTTACACTTTAATATGGCAGTCTTCACTCCATTGAAAATTTAAAAATTCCACAAGGATTACAAAGCACATCAACCTTTGCTAACTGTCAAGTTCAATTCTGGTGGGCAACCACCTCCTCATCACCAACACAAGAGCAGCTGCTGTGGCTTGTACCAGCACTGTGGTTACCTTCGCACAGAACCATGTGCCCACAAACACGAACCACACCCCTAGCCCACACTGAAAGAAAGCAAAATGTACCACATTTCTTTATCCGTGCCCAAAAGGAAACCTCGGGTCCTGTATGTGCAGCCTGTGTATGTGGTAATTTTGGTCCCCATATCCCGAAGAGGCTGAATCAAGAGCTCAGGTCTCAGGAATGAGCCCACATGCAAATTTGATCCACACCAGCTAGGCCAATGGCTGCTCTTGAATTTAGCTTGGCCCACAGCCAAGCCCAAGAATACCTCCTCCTCTTGCCAAGATAGGTGGCCAATTCTGCCTTGGGCAAGGGGAGAAAAATTGACAATGGGAACTATTTATAACCTCCTTTCTTAACCCAATGAAAATCTTAAATTTCTCCCCCACTTTCACATTAGGATAGCCCTACATAGAAATCCCAACCATGGAGGAGGAGGTCACAACATGGTGGCTTGGCCAGTCACAACACCAGCAGCATAATCAGCCAGGACTACTGGTGGTGGGTATGAGGGGCAGGGGTGCCAGGCCTAACCTGAGTGGGCAGACTGCTCAGCAAGTTCAGTGGACAGACTGTCACATCAGAGGACTAGACTGTTTTCCTTTCCCACACCAAGCAGGAATGAAAGAACAGGCTGCCTTCACACACGGAACACACACCCAAGAGAGAGACCTTTTGTTAGCCTCAGCTGTCCAACCGGACACCACAGAGGATTCTCCCTCTTCCCACACCCAGTGCCACACCCTGCTCTGCCCAAGTCAGTGGCATGAGCCTCCTCTACCACACAACTGGATGCCTGGCCAGGAAGAAGAGGCTGGATGTCTTCAAGCCAGGGTGTGTGCAATAGCACCTCTTGCAGGCCAGGCCAGGCAGCCTGTGCCATTTCCTCCTCTACCAAACTTCCTGATTTCAGCTCCTGCCAATCCCCCTTTCCAGCTCAATCTTAGCTGTATTTTCACCACCACTCCCCTCCCCTACCACGCATCCTATGTCCTGCCACAAAAAGTTTGTTTTCTCCAGAAACACAAAACATGTGAAAGTTACAACATGAAGGGGCTGTTGCTTTCCAACAATGAGGCTGAGGAGGGCACCTGGTACTCTAAAGTGGAAACATGGGTGCATTTCTTTCCTAAGTTTTTTTTTTTTTTTTCAGCATTAATACATAAACGTGTGCCCACTCTGGGGGCAAAACTGGCTTCTATAAATAGACCAAGATTCTTAACCTCATGTTTCTGTAGGAAAAACGGTGCCAGCTCAAAACACCCAAATTAAAGGCTATAGAGCTGTAAGTTGGATATTCCACAGGAAAGTACAAACGGGTGAATTCTTGAATTGACTTAAAAAGAACTGTTAGTTTAAAACATGTTACAAGCTCATAATACCTGTTATGCTTATTTTTGCTTTTAGAGAAAGAAACTACTCCCCCAAATAAAACAAAATAGAATATAAAATGTCTTTATGAAAAGGTTTCAATTTGGATTGGGGGGGGGTCCCTACTTCCATATCACCTAAAGAAAAACTGTAGATATTAAGGGGAAGAAAAAAAAAATCAGGCTTTTGAAAGTTACCAGATGCCCTTAAGAAAGCGATGATTAGCTTTGTCTAGTAAACATTTTTGCTTTTCAGCCAAAGCCTGGTGCTAAATACTCTGAAATGGTAAAATATTAACAAGACATCTTGCAGTACACTGGCTGACTTTTCAAGGGCCCCAAGCCCAGAGAGGTCAGAATCCAGAGGAAACAAGACCCAACCCTTAACGCATGTATAACCACTAACTATTCCCACCCTGCATATATAATTCCCAGGATTTACGTCAGCCAAAGAGATCTCTAAACCGCCTAAGGAAAAAATCCTCCCAAATATATTCAGTTGAGCACAGCGGTCCTGCAGAGCACTCCAGGTTTCCTCAGAGACCTAGCGCAGTCTTCAGGGGAGGAGGGAAGTCGCTGAAAACACGTTCTTACCATTCTCACTTGGCTCTGTGGGCTTGGACGCTTCTCGGAACGGGATTATAACTGAATCTCCAGGCACCCTGGGGCTTTCCACATACTTGGGCTTCCTGACGGGACCTGCAGTGGGAAAGATCTGAGTGTTGCTAATTTTTTCCAGATGCAAACAAAGCTCAGAATGTACGATGTGTGTCCTTACCAGGACACAAATATGCTAAAGGAAGAGCCGCCCCCCTCCCCTCCTGTGATCACACACACAGTTCAAAGCAGATGCAGGACTGTCCCGTCTGGGCTGCTGAAGAACAACAGGGTCAGCTCAGCTTGGAAAACAAACTGACAAAAACGAAAGCTAAGGAGGTGATTTTGACAAGTCCAAACCTAGATGGTCTGTGGTGAAGGTCGTATGCATGCGTGTCTGTGTGTGTGTCTCATTTTCCTCGAACTGAGATAAAGATGATCTCGTTTGTTAGCTCCAAAGTCAGGAGGCAAGGACTACAAACAGCCAGCTGTAATATTCACACGCTCTGAACACTGAGTGCCATGGCACTTAGGCATCTTATCAGGCTGGTGACACACGGTAACCATGAGGGGCACAGCTGAAATAGCTCTCTCTGAATGGCCAGAGAGCTGGTTCAGTGACAGCTCAGGACATGAGAGAGTGAGGGTCACATCTCCCTGCCCCCAGCCCACCTTATCAGCAGATGATCTGGAAGTCTTAACAAGACTGGATGGAGCCCTCAACTCATTGCTACTGGAAATGAACAAGGATGCAGGCCTTTGGAAAACAGTTCAGCAGCTGCTCAAAATGCTATACAGTCACCGCATGGCCAGCAATTCCACTCCTCTGTGAATATGCATGCACACAAAAACTTGTATGCATGTGTTCACAGCAGCGTTATTTGAAAGAGCCAGAGACCCATCAACTGATAAAATAGAACGTGTGTAGCCACACACTGGAATATTTTTTGGAAATAAAAAAGAATGAAGTACCCATATATGTTATGACATGAAACCTGAAAATTATGCTAAATGAAAGATGCAAGGGACAAAAGACCACCTACTATATGCTTCCACTCACACGTGATGTCCACAACAGACAAACCTATAGGAACAGAAGTTCTCTGATTGCCAGGGACTGAGGATATGTAGGGTGATGACTAAGGGAATTCTTTCAGGAATAATGAAATGTTCTAAAATTAGATTGTGGCAATCCTTTATACAACACTGAACATACTAAAACCTGCACTGTACACTTTTTAAGTGGGTGAACTGCATGGTACATGAGTTAATTAAAAGCAGCTTAAAAAACAAAAAGAATGCCCGTTCTATCTGCTCCCTCCAAATATCATATTCTATTCTGGTCCATTTGACTCTTACTGTGATTGCTGTATAGTTTTAACAAGACCACAGATATAGAAACATTTTGCATCAGTAAGAGAAGGGGTCATGGAAAGAGGTCCAGGCAAGGGTCTGTGACTACCCTCTGTGCAGCCCTGAGCTACGGTCCTGATGGTGCCAGGTCTCTTCTCCATCCTCACACAGTGAAGGGGTGATGCAGCCAGATTCTGAGCATCCTTCTATCTCAAACGCCTTATACATCTGAGAGATTTCATTCAAATTATATTTTAAGGTGAGGGATGCTGCCATCTAAAGGTTTACTGCAAAAGCATCTATACTACTAGAAAAAAAAATTTCAGTTTCCAGCCAGTGATAACGTGCTGCATCTTAAAATAGGCTGTTATCAAAGAAGCTGCTTTACAAATAAGGATGCTATTTCTAACTTCAGAAACCATGATTTTTAACTGACTAATACAGTATTTAATCACAAGGCTGTCTTCATAATTTATTTAACCCTGTCAGAAAGGGAATTTTTTTTTTTAAAGTTAATGGAATGGTTGGGGGGTGCGGAGATGCATTCACAGTCTAAGTGATATCTAAAACATGCATCTACCCACATAAATATGCATGGTGGAAATTTACAGTGGAAGAGACAGACCTAGGAAGAAGGCCTGAGCAGGGCAGAAAAACGGAACCAGGACACATCCAAAGGTGTACACAGTACTATGCACATTTTACTATGCATACCTTTGGTTCCTACCAATTCCCAAGGTAAAAATGGACAGCTGGAATCATTTTCCTCATTGGGTCGCTTCCATTTAAAGAAGGGGGGGTAACGCCTTTCATGGTCCGAAGACCACAACCCGTAGCCAGACCTACTGCTTGAGAGTTCACCTGCATGCTTCAGGGTATGGCCAAGAACAAATCCAAAAAGATCCGTTTTTAGACCTACCCAATAACCCTTCACAAATATGCTCTCATAGTAAGTACCTTTGGGGGGGGGGTATTGAGGATTTACCCAGGGGCACTTTACCATTGAGCTACACACAGCCCTAACCCTTATTTTTAGACAGGTCTCACAAGTTGAGAGTTCTGGCATTGAATATACAATCCCTCCCAGTCACTGGGATTTCAAACATGTGCCACCATGCTCAGCTAGTAAGCACTTTCTTAAAATGGGGGTTACTTCACAAGGACATACAATGGTTATTACGAGTGGTTAGAACATGGATCCCAGCATCACCCAGAACCTTCAGAAGTCATACATGCCCATCTGTCAAATTGTCGGTGGTGGTTCTACCTGATGGCAAGCATTAAGAAAGACAACCCCAAGGCGTCAGGACTTCAAGAGCAGCAATTCTGAACTTGGACAGACCCAGGTTCCAATACTGTGCTTCCCTCTCATCTCCCCCTAATTCAGGCCTTGGTATATCGCAGAACTAAAAGACAAGGAAGTGAACTTCCTACAGCAAGGCGCAAAGTCATGAGGTCAGAGACCAGACCAAGCTAGTTTCTGTACATATTAAACAATAACACTGGAGACCAAAGGAGACCTAGAATAGACCAAAGTAAAGAAAGTATGTATTCAGTGGTCACACAAGGCTCGGCACTCAAATACATTAATTCATTCCTCCCTAGTAACTTGAGGAGAAGAGTGCAATTTCTCCCATTTTTAGGCCAGGAAATTAAGGCTCCAACAAGTTCAACAATTTGCTCAAGGTCCACACACATGGCAAAGCAGGAATTCGAACACCAGTCTCTGCGATTTTGAAATCCACACATTGAACCATAAATCAGCACTTAACAACACTACAAAATCTAGACTAAACTTACAACTCTAGAAAAAGCCAGGGCACTAGAACCTCCCACCACCCAGTCATCCACAGCCTTTGGCTGTACAGGCAGCAAATCTTTATCCTACTTGGACTCCAACCTCCTCTAACTTTTACTAGGAGTTGAAATATTATGAAGTGAATATAAACAACTGTTCTCCAACATGACCCTTTTATTTAAATTTCTTTTCACCAAGTACTGAACTTCAAGTGCTATAAAACAAGATAAATTGATAGTCAGAGGTTTTATTCTCTCCCCCGCCCAACTGCTCATTACAGTTTCCATGAAATGGAGCACATGGACACTTGTTTGCCTCTGCTCCCTTCTGAAACACCACTGAAGTTGCCATAAAGGGATTTAAGAAACACTGGTAGGGAAAGGAAACAGTTGCAGTCAAGGAACAGACTTCTGAAAGTGATAAACAGTCCATCAAAGAGTAGAGAATGGAGCAGAGCCCAAAAGATATATGCTGGGGAAGCGGTGATGAGGGCTGGCCCAGGCCTCAGAGCCCCCAGATAGAAACTTCTGCAGGCAAGGGCTCCGAGGGAAGCCCAAATCTGCAGGCTGGGCTGACAATGTATTAAAAGAAAAGTCAGACCTCCAGAATCTCTTCCCAAGCCAGGAACACTTCCTCCGTCATCCTGGAGGCTGAGTGTATTCTCCAGAAAGACAATTTTAACACCATGAAGATTCAAAAGCTAAACTAAAAAACAGATTAGCAAAACAAACTATGTGCAGGCTGGTGGGTCCACCCAAGATGCATGCATCTCCTACCCCGCTACCCAACAGCTGTGGGAACAGTCAAGCTTACAGCAAGGTCGGAAGAGACTGGAGGATCCCCCTCTGGAGAAACACATCTGTCAATAACCCCAAGGGGACTACTCCCCTCCCTAAAAAAACAATGGCAGACACACCATTCAATCATCTTTTTAGCACACCATACTTATAAGCAACTGAGGAGTGGATCTCCAGATAGACCCTAACAGGGAAAGACCGTCCATGTAAGACAGCAACTGAAAGAGGTTCAAAGGAATTCTGAGGAGTCAGAGAACAAGTAGGAACACCCGCCAGAAAGTAAAGCGATGCAGCACCCTCTACACAAGAGTGCACTGTGACAAGGGGCACGTGAGAGTGCATGCGGAGCAGAGCAGCGGCTTGAGCAAGCCTTAGGGAGCAGGTGCGAGGAGTGTGAGAGAGTGCGGGAGAGTGCGAGATGGGGCGGAGCAGGGGCTTGGTCCAACCGCTGCTGAAAGAAAGCGCACAGCAATTTAACCGTGTTGTAGTCATTAGAGGCCTCATTTTTGAATAGTAGTTGAAGTAGCCCTAAATTCATGTTTACTAAGAACAAAGAACAACCAACCACGTTTCATGCCACCGGATGAACGGACCCTTAGCAAATAGCCAATCAGGAGCTGACGAGCCAATTCCTAACATACCTAACTATATATGGTAGAAGTCCGAGACAAAGGGTACCATGGCTGATAGAAATATATCACATATGTTAGAAGATCAACCAATCGTGTACTCACTTTGTTTGAATTTCCCGCTTCGCCGTGAAAACCCATAAAAGTATCGCTGTATTGGGCTCGGGGCTCTCTCTCTGAACCCGCTGCAGCCGTGTCGGTGATAGGAGAGAGTCCAGACTCGAGCCTGCATTAAACCACCCTCGTGTGTTTGCACTGGATTCGGCTCCTTGGTGGTCTTTGGGGACTCGAGACTTGAGTATAACACATGCAGAATCCAGGATGTGGCCAGCTGAGCAGCCTATGGCTGCAGAGTGGGGACAACCAGAAGCCATAGCAATTAGTACCCACCGCCATCACCCAGACACTGATCTGACATTTAAGTGACCATCTCAAACCACAGTGACACCAATCTTTGTGCCATCCATACAAAAAATTCCCCTAAATGAAACAGCTATATCACTTATCAACAGAGATCCAAACTGGAAAAAACCCATCTCCCCTAAACCTCCTTAACTCAGGGAAAACTATTGCCTAACACATTTCCACACACAGTGTTTTGTTTATAATACTCCATATCCCTTAGAATAAGCTACTTTAAAATAATCTCTCCTGTTTACATAAACCAAGAATTATACGGTTAACCCTTCCAAATTAGGACTGGGGTTACACATCAATGGTAGAGCACTTGACTAGCATGCACAAGGTCCTGGGCTGAATCCAAGATCTAAGAGAAAAGATTACATGTGCACACACACAACAAACTTAGAAAGGGGAGGGGTGGGGGCTGGGATCACCTTGCCTAGCACATGCAGGCCCTGGGTTTGATCTCCAGCACTGCAAACAAAAACAAAAAAACACTTGTTTTCCTTATTAACCCAAATGGAATACTGTAGACTCAATGCCCAGAAAGCATGATGTTTTTGCTACCAGCTATGTTTTAAGGCAAGAATTAAGACAAGACTGCCAGATATGAGGGTGAGAAGGTATGTTTCTCCCTCCTAGTCTCTCCTGGGCAGCTGACCCTCCAGGGCACTGTATCCAGCAGCTTTCCCAGCTGCTGTGTACACAGGGCCCTGGGGGCTTTGCTATACTGCTGAATACAAGTTTGAGGTAGGGCTGAAACCATACTCCAGTAGAAAGGAAGGCAATGAGGAAGACCACAATGACCTGTCAGGTCAGAGGGGTCTGGTGGCCAGGGCCAGAGCCTTTCCTAGATTATGAGGCTAGAGGTCAAGGGGCTTTTTTCTTAATTAAACCCATGTCACCTTAACCCAGATCCCCCTCTTCATCACAATTCCCCTGAGTCTCCACAGCCAATTCTCTACTACGCGATACAGGGGAAAGGGGCTTTCAAAGTCAAAAGTCAAAGAAACAAAAAATGTGCCCCCCCCCCCAAAAAAAAGGTTCAACAGCCATAAACCTTCAGCTATCAAGGGGTTGTTTGCAAAAGAACAGCTGCTGTCACTTCCTTAATCACAAAGAAGGGCCACCTGTCCTCCTGGATGGAAGGGGCCAGAATCTGCCCTTAATCACTGTACTGCAACCTTGAAGGCCGAGCCGCGGTTCAGCACTCTGCCTTTACATAAATCTCCAAATAAACTTCTCCCAGCAGCCAGTTTTCTTACTCTTTGACATTTTAATCACGCAGCTATTCTGCTGCTTAGAAACTGCCATATAAGGAATATTTTTTTAAAAGGGGGTAGTAGAAACAAACCAAACTGGGCTTTATCTCCAGGCAGTGAGCGAGAGAAGGGCAGGGATGCCCTTTTCATTTCCGAGTGTTTCAGCTAAAAAACAAAACTATATATACATATATATGTGTGTGTACATATATACACATATGCACAATATTTGAATATCTGGGATGTAGAACACCTGAGGCTACTTACAGCATTTAAAGTAGCACTTACATTTTTCACGCCATCTAGAAACTATGAAAAGAGACACTTTTGGGTTATCATTTTAGGGATATTTTAGTATCTTCAACTTTCACAGTAAAGGTTCCTGTTAATTTTATCTGGTCTAGGTTTTCATTTCACAATGAGAAATGTTCACAAGATGAAGAAAAGAGGAAAGGAGTAAGGATTGGGGCAAGAGTGAAGCAAATGTCACTTAATAGCCAATTCCAAATGGTAAACTCTGATAATCTAGCAGATCATAATCTTGGATTTTTTAGAATTTATCTTATACTTAATACAGTGCTAGAGAACAAACCCAGGGTCTCATGCATGCTAGAAAAATGCTCTAACACTAAGCTCCATCTCCAACCCTTTTTATTTTATCAGGACAGGATCTTGCTTTTCCAGCTGTCCTCAGATTTGCAATCCTCCTGCCTCTGCCTCCTGAGTAACTGGAATTAATGGCCTGGGCCACCACTCCGGGTTCAGTCTTAGCTTTTTAGAGCAATAGAACCAGACAGAGCTTCTAATATCCAATTCCTCTACATGCTGCACCTGAAAGAGAATTTGTGATGGGGAAAAGAGGAGACAATTTTGTACTGATACAGGGAAGACCTACCTAATCAAGGCTGCAGGGCTGGAAAACTAATGGACTGCCCACAGACATAAGCTATATGGGCTGCCAGCCTTTCAGGAGGATTTTTTCAGAGGGAAGGTGGAGCCAGACCATGAATCAACCCATTCAGAAAGTCATGGCCAAAGAAGAGGAGTGGTTCAGTGGTAGAGCGCTTGTCTGGCATGAGCAAGGACCCAAGTGGAACCCCAGCACCAGAAACGCAACTAAAAAATACAATTGACTCTCTTTTTGAAAAATATAAGAGGAGGGCAATTTTGAGCACAGAACGAAGTCCATCACTGGAATTTCTCCTAAGAGAATCAGGGGAGGGCTGTAAATAAAAATTGAAAATGCTGCTTCAGATGGCTTGCTCTACCCCAGGGAAGGACAAAGGCAGCGTAAGTCCTCTGTTCCAAAATGCCTAGGATACTAGGTGCTGATGCAGGGCATCAGGAGAGAAGTGTGGAGGCTGCCATCTGTCCAGAAGTTTCCAGAAGCACTTTCACAAAGGTCTGGGGTCTTATGCAAGGAGGGAAGGGCAACATCCATGCAGTGGTAACTACTGTGATCTCATTCACACCCAAAGTAAGGAGAGACCCGGATATGAAGACTAAAATTCTAGGGACAAAAACACAGAAGATGAACGAACCAAGTGATGGTGAATGAAATAACGAAAGTTACCTGACACCACTCTCAGCAAGCCTCTCCCTTGTTTCAAATGCCTTTTTTTTTTTTTTTTTTTTAAATAAAGGAGTCTACTGGGGAACGGTGAACAGTCTTTAATCATTCGTGCAGGGCACAAGGCACGGTGAGGGTGCCAACGTGCCTTACCATTAGTGTCAGTCCAGTGGGAAATGTGTCCAATGGTACCATGCGCCCCTCAAGGCACAGCCAAGTAAGTTGAGGACAGACTTTCAGGTCTGCCCGTTCACAGCACTGAGTACTACAGTAATGAGTAACGTTTCCATTTTCCTTCAATGCAGCTTGATGCCATGCTGTTCCTATACTGTACCTCAACTAATTTTGTTTGGGTAGGGGAGGGGGCAGGGATTGAACCCAGGGGGCACTCTATGCTCTACTACTAAGCTACATCCCCAGCCCTTTTATTTTTTTATTTTGAGACAGGGCCTCAGTAAGTTGCTTAGGGCCTCAAAGTTGCTGAAGCTGGCTTTGAACTTGTGATCTTCCCACATCAGCCTCCTGAGCTGCTGGGATTACAATTGTGCATCATCACACCTGGCCCTAACCTGGTTTTTATATGTTAAAAAAAAGGCAATGCGTTAATTCACTTTATTTACTTCACAAATATCTCCGTCACATGCCAGGCACAAGAGTGAAACCCAAAGACATAATCCAGTTCCCTTGAATGTCTCAGAGTAAGGTAAAAATCTTTAATACAAGTGCATTTTATCTCTAATACCTCCATATAACAGTGTGATATAAATGTGACATACATTTATATGTAGCTTTAATCTACTGCCTAAAGGCAATTAGTTGTTTTAATCTGGAATAGTGATTCCAGGAATAGTTAACTTGCTTCTGATCAAAAGGACACAGTCAAGTGATGTTGCTGCTAGGTGTGATGGTACGTGCCTGTAAACCCAGCAACTCAGAGGCTGGGGCAGAAGGATCACAAGTTCCAGGGCAGCTTCAGCAATTTCGCAAGCCCCTGTCTCAAAATAAAAAGGGCTGGGTATGTAGCTCAGTGGTACAGAACCCACGACTTCAATCCCCAACACACACACACACACACACACACACACACAAAGACAGAAACAGACACACTTTACATGCCGGCCAGCTGTCCTTGCAATCAATAGCAGGTTATGATCATTAGTATATTTTAGGTCAGAAATGGACTTTCACATTAAATTACTGACTTTGCTCAGTAATATTATGGTTGTCAAAAATTTGTTTTCAGGGGTGAAATAAATACTATCTGTGGTAGGTTAGGGAATTGGCCAGAAATGTCACAGACATGCTCTGGCTTTTGCACGACACAGGTATAAAACTCTAGCAGACCCTCAGAAATAGAGCTATAAGTAAGAACAGTGCTCTAGCCTTGGTAAGAGAGCAGCCTCTGATTCCTGGGAATTCTTAGGCCACTGAAACAAAATGGCAGACTACCCAGAATCCTGCCTATGGCAGGCAGAATCTGAAAATGTCACTTTAACATTCCCGTCCCTTCAACGCTGACTCAACAGCTTAGCAAGGCCCTGTTTCAAAATTTAAAAATTTAAAGGCGGGGAGGGAGGGTGGACTGGAGCAGTGGCTCAGTGGGTACAATGCTTACCTGGTATGTGTGAGGACACAGGTTTTAACCCCAGTAACGCATACACAAAGTGTCAGAGCAAAAAAAGCCACATGAAAAACTAAATATAATTCTCTTTTTCACTCTTTTAAAAAAGAAACAAACAAAAAACACCTGGGGATGTAGTTAGCTCAGTGATTAAGTGCCCCTAGGTTCAATCCCCAATACAAAAAAAAAAAGAAAAAAGAATCTCAGTACTGCTGTTATGAAGGGACTTTGCAAATGGAATTAAGACTAAAGGTTACTGATTAGCTGCCTGTAAAATAAGAAGATATCCTGAATTATCAGGGAGTGCCCAATGTCATCTTATAAACCCTTAAAAGCAGCAAAGGGAAGAGGAGGGAACAGATTCAAATGGAGAGGATTTCATACCCTTTAGGACTTGACAACTTGCTGGCTTTGAAGCTGAAGGAAGGAAGCCACAAAGGAATGCAAGCCATCTCTAGAAGTTGTGACTGTTCACCAGCTGATGGCCAGTAAGAAAAATGTGACCTCAATCCTACAGCCCCAGGGACAGACCTGAATTCTGCCCACCTGACTGATTTGTAAGCATCTCTTCCAGTGAACCTTAAAGGAATGCAACCCTGCTTCCATCTTGACTTTGGCCTTCTGAAACTCAGAACAAAGAACTAGCTATGCCACACCATGCCTGGACTTGGAGAGAATTTTGAGGAAGTACGTTTGTTTTAAAGTGGTAAGTTTGTAGCAATTTCTTGGGGCAGCAATAGACACTAATACATCGCTTATGAAGCCCTGTCCCATGTACTACAGGTAAACACTGAATGCAAGGTGCTTTCAGAGCACTGATCCCTGCAAAGGACAATGCTGGGACTTCATGAGGCACTCGAGGCAGGTTGTGTGGCTGCACAGTAACAGTCTGATAAAGCTCTGTGTGGGGGGCAAACTCAGTTTGAGCACCGTTCTCGTTTGTATCTGCTAGGGCATTTATAAGGAAGATGCCTCTAGTCCTTATTTCCTCTTACTTCTGGGAGTAATTATACTATACCAAAAAGAATGTAGTATCTGCCAGGCATGGTGACACATACCCGTAATCCCAGTGACTTGGGAGGCTGAGGCAGGAGGAACACAAGTTCAGAGCAAGTCTCTGGAATTTAGTGAGGCCCTGAGTAACTCAGTGAGACCCTGTCTCCAAATAAAAAATAAAAAGGGGCCGGGGATGTAGCTCAGTGGTGAAGTGCTTTGGGTTTCAATGTTCAAACCCTGGTACCAAAAAAAACAAAACAAAACAAAAACAACAAAAAAACCTAAGATCTGAAACTGGTTTCACTAGGTTTGTAAGAATTATAAATTAAGCATCCCTAATCCAAAAAATCTGAAAAAATCCAAAATTTGGATTTCTGAGCACAGATATGCCATAAGCTGCAAATTCCATCCCCAATCTCATGTAATCAGTCAATCAAAAGCAAGCACACGGAAAACATCGTGCATGCATGATTGCCTTCAGGTTCTGTGTGTACGGTATATAAAACACATGAATTCTGTGTGTCCTTTCTGAAATGATTGCAGGTTCTCCAAGGAACCAGGGAAAATGCCAGTGAAGGGCAGGGCTCCTCTGCTATTCACACAAGCAGGAAATGAGCGTTAACACCACTGACTTGAAAGAGAGGGAGGCAGAATCCTTAAGAACGTTCTTTCCTTGAGGGTCCAGAACCGGCCATGCTCCTTGTGTGGCCCCTGGACCAGCAGCCATAGCATCACCTACACCATGTTCAGCATGCATAAGCTCAGTGCCACCCCAGAACAGAGCGATTCTGACATCTCTTCAAGTTTGAAAACCAAAGATTCAGCCTGACCGGGACAGCTATGCAGGACCTAACCCACAGCCTGAGCAAGCTTGCGATGAAGCACCAAGACGGAAACGGTTGTCCATGGCATCACGCCAAGTGACTGGGAAGAATAGCAGGGGCAGCATGGCTAAGAGGGAGCGCTCGGAGTGGGAGATGGTGTTGTACTCTTCCATTCCTACGCAGAGTAAGTGCAGTTTGAGGAAGAGAACTTTTTTTTTTCCTTCTTTACAGCCCTTAGCACAGTGCTACATAGTCAGGGCATGCATGCATATTTCAACAAGAAAAAGTTTATTTCCCTTCTATAAATGAATAACATTCAAGAAATTTTAATTTACAAATATTTTCTCAAATATTCATTTAGTATGTAGTAGTTACTATGGAATTCTGTCCTAACCTCATGTGGCATTCCTGTTCAGGCAGGAGATATGGGAGTAAAGGAAGAGGCAGAAGAGAAGGATGTGTCCCAGTCCATCCAATGATTCCCAGGAAGGAGTTCCATGTCCCCTCCAAGAGTAGAGCAATCCTGTCTGACTCATCAGCTCACCTTTATGCAGGTATTCTCCCTACTCCTTCTCCACTGTGGCCAGATCAAAACTGGTCCATCCTCCCTGCACAAATTTCTCTCTCTCTCACACACACACTCTCTCACACACACACACACACACACACACACACTCTCTCTCTCTCTCTCTCTCTCCTCCCTCACCCTGCATAGGGAACTTCATGACCTACATCACAGAATACATGGGCATCAGAAGGAAATACCTGAAACATTCTTCAGCTCCACCCTCAGCCTTGTGTGCCAGGATTCATCTGGGCACATCCACCTAAACCTAATCCTCTACTGTGCTCGGGATGCCAGGATCGAAGGCAGGAAAAGGCAAGAGAGATGCAGAATCCAACTGCTTTGGCGTAGAAATGTCTATGGGAAATGCTGCCCTGGATGGCTTTATGGGCTTAACCAGATTAAGTTAAAAGATTAGCCATGGATGTTAGTTACAGTAGGTGGCACTGAAATCACTAAGAAGGCCCCAGCTGGGACAGTGGGCTACCAGTGCAGGCAAGCAGGAACCCAGCTCGACTCTGCATCAAGTAACTGGCTTCAAAGACTCCTTTTATTGGCTAGAAATTTTTTCAACATTTTTTAATGGATAAAATTTTTAAACAAAATATAATAAAATGTCTGGTGAAGATGAAGAGCAACTGGAACTCTCCTACTGATTGGTAGGAATAATACAAAAATGGTACAACCACTTTGGAAAATAGTTGGCATTTTCATTTAAAGTTAGACATGCTACAAAATGCTTCCTATTGTACTCCTAGGTACTGATTCAAGAAAAATGAAACCTCAAGCTTATTTAAAAAAAAAAACCTGCACATACATATTTATAGCAACTTTACTCATAGTCACCCCAAACTGGAAATTACCTAAATGTCTCAATTGGTGAATGGATGGATTATGGCATATCCACACAACAGAATATTAATCTTCAATAAAAATTATTGATACCCACTGCAACATAGATGAATCTCACATATATTACGCTAAGAAGAAAGAAGCCAGATTCAGATGGTTACATACTATATGATTCTATAAATGACATTCTGAAAAGGCAAAAACTAAATGTTTTGGGGGGGGGGAAATCAGTGGTTATCAGGGGTACAAGTAGGGAGACGTCTAAAAGGCAGCACCATGAGGGAACTTTTGGGGGTGAAGGAACTGGTCTCCATCTTGATTGTGCATTTGTAAAGAGTTGCATAATGACAAAAAAACCCAAGTATATTTGTTCTATGTTAATTAAACATTGAATTTTAAAGAAATGGTGCCTTAGAGTATCCATCAGTGCAGGAAAGCATCACTCCAATGATACTGGTGACATCTAGTTGTAAGAAGGCCACAAGTCTCAAGTTCAAGGCAAATATCTCCGACCCCGAGAGGGCAGCCCCAGCATCGTCTCCTCCCATTTTGATAAGAGACAATTACTTTTCTGTAAGTGTATATAATCTCAATTGACTTTCAATTACTATTTTACAACTCTCTAAACTGCAGAGAACTCAGCAACGCAAATAAATTTTGTCTGGCAGGGAACATGAATCTCTACAATGCAAAATTCTCAGTTCAACTATTCTTAACATTTTATGGGTTTCCTCATTAATTAATGAATTGTGTTTCTGCCTTCTGAAAATTATGCTTTAGCATGCCATCGCATGCTATGAATGAAGGCATTTCCTGATGCAGCCAATGAGAGGTAAGCGAGTGCTGGTTGGGATTTCAAGGAAAACTGTTTAAAGGAAGCTGACCCAGCTGGAAGAAGCCCTATTTGGGCTTTCTTCTTCTTTCGGCAGGGAACATGGACATGTAGCCATGTCCTCTACCAAGATGGCCAAGGTGACTTTGTGTTTAAAAAACAAAACCCTGTGGTAAACTGATAGAACGGTTCCCAAACACATGTTGGCAACCTCATCTCTGGAGCATGTAGCTACTTGATTTGGAAGGACTGTCTGTATATGTGGTAAGTTAATGATCTTGAGATGAGGGGACCATCCTAGACTGTCAAGGGAAGACTCATCTTGTATCCGCATTAGAAAAAGGAGGGAAATCAGACCATCCCACGGATAAAAGGTGCCACAAAGTGAAGACAGGTGAAGAATGGAGTCAAGCTACCACCAACTGGGAACACTGGCACCACCAGAAACTAAAAGGGGAGAGAAAAGGATTCTCCCAAGAAGCTCAAAAGGGAAGGCTCCTGCTAACACTCGATTCTAGCTTCTGGTCTCTACATCTGGGAGAGAACAAAGTTCTGTTGTTTTAAGCTGCCAAATTTGTGATAACTTGCTACAGTGGTCCCAGGAAATAAAGATAGCTAGTGAGCACCAAGACAGGAGCTTGGGTCCCTGACAACTTGAAGAGACCAAGTCTACCTCCACCTATCTAGACTAGTGAGGAGACACCAATACTTTTTTTTTTTTTTTTAAAGAGAGAGACAGTGTAAATGAGAGAGAGGGGGAATGAATTTAGTTTTTCATATGGCTTTCATTGATCAGACACTTCCTTATGTATGTGGTGCTGGGGTTTGAACCTGCATCCTCATGTATGCCAGGCAAGCACATAACCTCTGAGGCACTGCTCCAGCCCCAAGACCAATGCATTTTTATCTTGGTTAAGCTACTGTGTGTATGTGACTGTTCTTTACTTGAAGCCAAACTTAATCCTATACTGTAACATGAATTACTGGCCCTAACCTCACCTTGCCCGAGTTGATGTGTCTTACTGGTTGTCCTACAACCCAAGCAAGGTTTACAACCAAATGAAGAGCTAAAGTAAGTCAAACCCAAAGTACTGACATGACTGTGCTACATTTAGGAATCAACTTTTAACACTAATAGAATCAGTGCATTTAGTGGAGCGTTTTTAACCCTTTTAAAATGTGGCATATTGGAACAGCTGACAGCGGCCTGTGGTTCCTATGAGTGGTATGTAATTTTTAGCTTTAAGTGAAATTTATGTTAAATGCTTTTGAATTAATTTATAAACACAGACTTGAAAATTGAACTTAAAGGAGCATGGAACAAAATGTTTGAAAATTTTAACTCTAACATGCTGCAAAGTAATTTGAAACTCATCATATGTATACACAATGTCTCTCACAGACATCAAAATCCTCCTCCCAAAATGGTCTCTCCCCTGGGTAAAGTCAATCTGTTTCCTTCAAAGTGTTCAATGGAAAGAGCTGAAATAAAAAAAGTAAACAATGAAAAAGAAAAACATTCCCTTAACTCCAGGTGTACCACAGGTTCCCTGTCTATCCTGAAGCTCCTAACCAGGTCCAAGGTCAGTCATCATGTATTTCTGTTCCCTCAGGCGATTCTAGAGCCTTCTACATGCTACAGCAGTTCTGCCCCCACAGTGCACACACTGTCAATGCTCAGGTATTTGCCAGCATCCTCCAGTGGACTCACTCCTGGGTATCCCTGGCACCAGATCAGAGGACTCTGGTCCGAGATACTCTCTCTGAAGTCAGGATCTTATTGTATTTGTGCAGTCAGAACTGGGGTGCGGGGCCACCCACAAAAAGCCCCTAGCAATCCCCAAGAATCCCACACTAGGCTAGACTGAGAAAAAAGCAAGGGCAGAGTTGAGGCTAGGCTTGTGGACTCAGGGCGCACATCCCTCTCTGACCTTGTGAGGAGCGCATGCTTGAAGGCACGTGTTTTCCATTATCTAAAATGCCTCTTATGAGCAGCAAAGTGATATTTGGGGACTTAGCCATTATCTCTTTAGATTCTGAACAGGACAAAATGCACTCACAGAAGCCATAAGTAACCCATGACATCACCAAGAGGAGCCAGACAAAATGTCAGGGCCATAGCTCGCCTACTGTCCTTCCCTGCAGAGACCACACCTTTGTGACCTCTCCACAGAGGTGTCTGACTTTCTATCAGTGTTCTGGGTAAAGGACACAATAGATGGATTTTCACTTTAAACACATCACAGGCCGTGTTCTTATAGAATTTTTATTGGTCAAACTATGATTTTATCTTACCTCAATCCGAAAGCTGTTAGAGATTAAGTTGAGAACTCCTGATTACATACCGATTTATTGCAACAGGCTGTTTTCTTTTTAGACAAACTGTAACTGATCTGGCTTAGCACCTGCTAAGGGTCAACCCCAAGGCCATATTAAATCATCCCAACACCCCCATCTCTGCGGGTGCCGAAGACACCTCCAGTGGACATCAACATGCCAGGGCACAAACAGTTGCTCACCCCAGCCCACCCCACACTCCTACACATCACGGTGCTTGCCTGGCTCCTCATGGACTTCAGCATCATAGGCAAGAGTAAAAACATTGGAAAACATTCAGAGACAAAGAAAAATGAGCTATTAAAAGAACTCCCCAATCTGCTTGTTCAAAAGAATAAAAGCTTCCAAAGTTCAGGGTTTCAACCTGTTCTACTTGTATACCTCAGCTATGAAGTAATTAAGTAATTATAAATAAAAAAAGCTTACCAAAAGTTAACATGAGCCTGCCTAGCCTGTGCAAGGCCTGGGTTCCATCCCCAACACTCCCACCCCTCCCAAAAAATGTTAATATGCCAAAGAAAAAAGAAACGGAATTTTTTTTTTACTCTGAAGAGCTTACTTTTTGCGTAAATCTGGTCATGTTTAAAAACAGATTTAGCCTCTATTTTACAAATTTGAAATATTTTTTCTTTTATGAAGTACTTTGGCTGCTAGAATGGCACCAGGTCAGGTGACAGTCAGAAATTGCTCCTAGAACACAATGTTTGCTTATTTACCACAAGGTGGCGCTGCTTCAATGCTAATTTCAGGCAAAATCCAGAGGCAAAGCCTTGCCAGGTACTGTTCTTCACCATCACAGTAACAATGTGTGCATCCCTTAGCAACATGAAGTACAGAAATGCTTTCTCTAAGGTTTTAGGTAACACCTATGGCTTACAGTCTTGAGAATAAAACCCCAGAGGCAACAACTTCCTGCCCCCATTTTAGGCCTGACACCAGAACAGAGTCTGACTACTCAGTCCCCATAAAGGCGGACTTCAGCCATACTTAAAAGCCAGCAATGGGACTAGAGCAGTGGCTCAGCGGTTAGAGTTCTTGCCTTGCAAGCACAAGAACCTGGGTTCAAACTCCAGCACCATATACACAACCAAGTGTCTGAGAAATAACGGTCAGATGAAAAAATAAATTTGATTCTATCTCACTCTGTCCTCCTCCTCTCTTAAAAAGAAAAAAAAAAAGGTCAACAAGACAAAGTTGGGCACAAAAGTCTAAGTAGTGAGTATCAAAATGCAACCTTGAAAATTCATCCAGCTTGAATCCAGACCAACATAAACAAATGGGGAAGAGACAAATCTCAGATGCAGAAAAATTCCTATATATATACATACACATATACATACACACACACACACACACACATTCATTCAACTTTCAAGGCTGTAGAACATTACTCCCCACCCCCACATGGCTATGCATAGTGACTTCCTTCCAGAGAGTACAGTACTCTTGGTAGGTCGAGGTGGAAAGGGAAGGAAGAGTAATAACTTCATCGTGGAGAAAGCTGGCAACCACTATCGTGGCCAGGTGATCAAGGTTAACAACAATAGCAAGTCCCACTGCTAGTAACTTGCCATTAACTTGCTGTAATGAGAAGAGCACCTCATCTCTGTGGGTTCATTCCCATAAGTACCCATCTGCAGTCTAATCATGAGAAAAACACCAGACACATTCCAATAGAGAATCATCCTATAAAATACTAGACCAGTATTCCTCCAAGCTGTCAAGGTCATCTAAGCGAGGAAAGTATGAGAAAATGTCACATCAAGATGAGTTTAAAAGACATGGCAACTAAATGTAACGGTAGTGTAGCTGGGATCCTGGAACAGAAAAAGATCACTAGGTAAAAACTAAAAAAAAATGAAAAAAGTATAAATTTAGTAGGCATCAGTACTGGTTCATTAGTTGAGTCAAATGCATCATATGAATGATCTATGCTAATAACAGGAAACAGAGCATGGAATATGGGAACTCTCTGTACTATTCTTAGCGACTTCTCTATAAATCTAAAACTACTAAAAAATGAAAAGATTATTAAAACTCAAAGTTCATCCAAGACTAAGTGGTAATGAAGAGGTGCCTCCATGTGCAAGAGAATCCCTTCACCTTCCCTACCGAGGTATTTAGATTACTCCCCGACATTCATTACAGAACAATCAGGTGAAGCACAAAAGCTCTGCTCCACTGAAGGTCACGAGAAGGACAACGCAGCGTTTCATGGCTTCTGTGCCATCGTACATTGAGAGTGATCTGATCTAAGGCCCTTGCTCTGGATGGTAATGAAATAACGTGGAAATAACCCAGGCTTTGGAAAAGGAGCAAGGTTCAAATCCCAGCTAGTCATTTACTAGCTTTGTAACTTCTAGGAAAGTTATCTCTTGGACTGCAGAGGTTGATGCCTAAGCCATCAGATTAAAAACGTTTAAATAGAGGGCTTGCCTTGCAAATGCGAGGACCTGGGTTTGAACCCCAGCACCACATACACAACTAAGTGTCAGAGAAACAAAGGCCAGATGGAAAAATAAAAATAGATTCTTTTTCTATCTCACTCTCTCCCTCTGTTAAAAAAAAAAAAAACCACAAAGTTTATAATGTGTCTAGCACATGGTAAATACTGAATAAATGCCTATTTTTTCAAGGTAAAAGTTATTTTGGCAAACTGTGGTCTGGGGCTAAGTAACACTACTTGTGCTTTCATAAATAGAACATACTGGAGCACACAGCCATGGTATTAATTTATGTATTGTCTATGGCTGCTGTGGTACAATGACAGCGTTAAATAGTCACAACAGGGACCATATGGCCCTCGAAACCTAACATATTTACTTTTCTGGCCCTTGAGAGAAAAAGTTTGCTGACTCTGAAGGTCATTAACCATATTTCTAAAAGCTAACAGACACTTTTCATTCCTTATCATATTTGACCTTCACAGCACTGGCCTCAGTGCCTATTGAAATGCTTCCCCTTCCCAAGCCACAGATCAGAGCAACAACCCCCTGGTGCCCTTTACAAACAAGGCCTGGAACACCCAGAGTTCATCCATACAGTCAAGCTAATCCCCACTGTGGATAATCACACCAGCCACTAACTTGTGGCATTTTAGGACCAGCAGGGGTTAATATCCCCACCTTTCAGAGCCTCTAGAGTTCTCATCAAAAGCACAAGAATACTCCCAACTTTGAAACCGCTGTGAAAATTAAATTGGGGGAGGTATATTAAGCTATGAGACAACAAATTTTTTCTGAATCTAGATTCATCCAGAAAATAAGCTGGAGCCCTTAGCAACCTTCCCAAATGACATGTGAAGGATGAGTTATGGATCTGCGAGCTGTGGGATGTTAGAGTTGGCAACAGTGCCCCAAGTGACAGTTCATTTGTCCCAACTGTTATACAAATATTTCGTATGTATTTAAAAGTATATAAAAAGTCCTTGCCCAGAGCCATTCTGCACTTTTCATCCTTCCCTAAGTATATACAAACACATCACCACAAGCTATACTTTATTAAAACTTGGGCAAATTGACTCCACGTCACTGCACCATCCTCTGCCACTGCAGAGATTTAAGTCACTGTACTTTATTTGAATCCTTACAACAGTCCCAGCCAGTCTCTTCAACTCCAAGATGGCCAATAGGAAATACCAGATGTGCTAAAACCCAAACCTATTTCATCCCTCTGCTTAAAAACAGTCACAAGACATTACTGCAAAAAAAAAAAAAAAAAAAAACAAAAAAAAAAAAACACCCTGGCTCTCTGATCTACCTCCAAATGCATTTCCATCTTTACCTGTAATGCTCCTACCCCACCACACCATGTGAGCTCCAGCCACTGTGGCCCACTGACTCAGATCTTCTCGTGCCCTCTGGACTTAGGTGGGGCTGTTCTTTCCCTACAGGAAAGGCCGCTGACCTAACTGGACCCCTGGCAGCACTCATCAGCTATGGAGCAGCTGGGTTAAGAACATCTCCATAATCGGCACACTCAGGAACCTCCCCAGCCTCCACCAGGAGACGGTCTTCTTCAGAAGTGTCATGGCATAGTGTCTTCATCCTCTTCATGTCTCTCACTAAACGGAGAGGTTCTCAGAGCTTAAGGTCAAGTATTTATTTTCCTTTATAGTCACCTTATCTCTGGCCCAGAACCCAACACATGGCTGATGCTCAGCAAACCCACATAAAAACAATGTTTATGGAACCTCCTGACACTGCTGCATGAAAGAAAGATTCAAGTAACTCAGTGCTTCTGTGGCCACTTGGAAAAATAAACATCACCACCCCCAAAAAAAGCCACCTCCACCTCCAGTGTCCTCTCAGGATGAAAGCGATCTTAGGAAAAAATCTCTGGCCAACTAGACTGCCAAGAAGTCTGGGGGAGCTGCGGAAAAAAGGCTCTTCAGAGCACTGCAGCATAAAAAAGAAAACTAAGGATCCCCAGTGGAAAGGAAGAAGCAGAAACCAACCACAAATGCAACCAAAGAGTGTCAACATGCTAGCAAAGATGTGGTTCTTTTGAGCAATCTGCTACAAGTTTCTCTGTTTCAGGGAAAACATGTGTCTCAACTGGTCTTGACTTTTTCCCCTTCTGTATATCAAAGGGAAATCTACAGGCAACAGATCCATAAATAAAGGTAACCCTCAGATTTCAGGCTACAGATAAGATTTACTCAACAGGACCTGTTACTCTTCAATTGCTCGACAAGATACCACACCCCTGCCCCAAAAAAGCAAGCAAGCATGAAGAAAAACCTAAAATCAAGTAAACATTAAATTCTCAGAACCTGTTTAATGAATACTTTCTTTTTTATATAGAGTGTTTGTAAGAGAAAGAATCAACTTTATCTCATCTGGCCTTTGTTTCTCCAACACTTAGTTGTATATGTGGTGCTGGGGTTTGAACCTGGGTTCTCACACATGCTAGGCAAGCACTCTAACCACTGAGTCATTGCTCCAGCCCCATGAGTACTTTTCTTGATGTGGTCTGCCCATCTCATTTCTCCCTGGCTGAGAACCTTAGGGGGGCTCAGGTGGCTACCAGGAGCCAGGACAAATCTGCCTCAGGATAATGGTGGGTGATTGTCCTACCACCAATCCTAAAATCTTTGGCATTAGCTAATTTCTCATGAACTGCTTAGTCGCTTGTGGTTTCAGTGGTTGATCTTAACCACTTTGAATAAAAACTGTAATAGGAACAAGAATAAATAGGCTTAAGGCATGTGGCCGAGAGCAACACACATCATTGGAAATGAATATCAATAGAGGATCTGGAGAGACTCTTCCCACAGAAGCTATGGATGGGTCAGCTCATCCACAAAGCCATGCCCAGAATTTACAAACCCAAAGCCAAATATCAACAATTTTGTTTGCACGGTTTTATCAACATTTACAAACCCAAATCCAAATATCAGTAATTAAGATGTTTAAAGTCCCTGCATTTAAACAATGGTGCTTTCTCTGCCATCCAGATCAGAGAAATAAACTAAAATCCAAAGAGGACAATATGTGAGGCCAATGAAGCGCAGAAGGGACAACTAATGGGAGCTCAAAAGTTAGGCCTAGTTTGAGGGGGTGTGGTGGCACCAGCAGTGTTTCTCTAGCATGTACTAGGAGCCAGGCACTTTGTGAACTGTAATTCTCTCAAAGACCTCTGTGGTAGATAATTATCACTTCCGGGTGGGGAAATCAAGTATCAGAACAGTCAATCCAGTAAATTCCAAAGACACAGAGCTACCAATAACAGGACCTGGGATTTGAACCCCGGCCTGTCTTTCCAAACGCTAGATAGCCTGGGCAGGATTTTCCATTAAAGCACTAAGAGAACAGGGGAGCACACCCAAGTTCAAGTTCACATAATGCCGATAAGATCTACTTAAATTTCACAGCCCCTTTAATAAACTTATTTTGGTAATGTCTTGCATGTATACATTTAAATGTTAATGTATACACAAGTGCATATTGCACATATATTCATTCAAATCTCAGTGCACACATCTGGCTCTAACAAAAACAAAAAAAATTTGCAAATTATAGTAAAGTGTTTCCAATAAAGAAAATCCCTACTGAATTTTTACTATGGAGCTTGGGGTGCACAATCATTTTCTGATTGACACAAGGGAGGATTCCTAGCATACCATATTTTTTTTTGTAATTATAAAAAAATCCTCAGTCCAGAGTCTCTGTGAAACATCCAACTAACTGTCCAAGACAGAAGTGTCCATGGTACTTGCTGCCTTCTCAAACACCACCTTCTAGCATCAAGTTGGGATTGTAAATGAGCACAACCTCTCCCGCAGCCCCCTGTACCTTCTCCATGGAAGATGGAAACATGGCCAGCTGTGGCAGTCTCATCTGCTGGTCCCATGGCCAGTCTCTGACCACACAGGCCCCTCACACGACAGGATTCTGGTGTACAGGTATGTACTTCTGCAAAGTACAAGCTTCATTCTGCTTCAAGCTCATTGAAGTGAACAACAATCTGTTCCAATGGTAGAAAAACACCAGCTTCTCCATCCAGAGACAGGGTGTCTTTTATGTATGAACTGTGCAAGCGATGTTCCAGGGTTATCTGACAAAAGCTTCGACCTAAAGTTCAGACTTTACTGTTGACCTACATAAGGAACAACTGTCTCTGCTCTCAACGCACAGCTCTTACCACCACATACTTACTCAACTTCCCTGGAGTTTCTTCTCCCTGCTTGGTGAGCAAACCTGGACCATTCTGGATCATTCATTCTCTACCACTTTCATGAGTCATGATCTTTCATTTCCATAGAGCGCACACAGGAGCTTCTGGGCACCACCAAGCACCCCCTGTTTTTGTTCTACCTACATTTCTTCTCTGCCAAAACCACCGCTTCCTTGTACTTTTTTTTTTTTTTTTTTAAAGAGAGAGGGACAGTGAGAGAGACAGAGAAAGGGAGAAACAACTTTAGTTTTTCACATGGCCTTAGTTGCTCCAACACTCAGTTGTGTACGTGGTGCTGGGGTTTGAACCCGGGTCCTCGTGCTTGCCAGGCAAGCACCGAAACCGCTGAGCCTTGTACTTTTCTACTCATATCACCAGTTCTGAGAGCTGGCTTCCTCCACAGGACAATCACACATACGTAGCATTTTAATCACTTCACACAAATCATATGCAAACCAAGACAAGATGAATGACCTGAGTAGATAGTGGCAGAGATGTAGGGGACCCACTGCACTATGCTGCACTCATGTCCTATTTACAGGGAACAAAGCTCACAGGAGGGCAGAGGTGCACATCAAAATGACACATGCTTGCCAGGGGAAACAGACCAATGCTGCGGGTCTCCATCAAGTCCAATGAAGGAAGCTGAAAACAGGCTCCAAGGCAGATAGTTCCAAGGAAATTGCAACCACCACAGTCCAACACTATACAGTCCCACCTCATTTAAACTTTGCTTGCCCTATGCTGTAGTCAGGCCAGGCTGTTATAACAAAAAATATTGCACAATGGGTGGCTTAAACCATTCATTCCTCTCAGCTTGAAGGCTGGGAAGTCCAAGTTCAAGGCCCTGACCCATCCAATATCTAGAGATGGTATCTTCCCAATTATCTTTTTCTTTTTTAAAGAGAGGGACAGTGAGAGACAGAAGAGAGAAACAATTTTATTTAGTTTTCATGTGACTTTTGTTACTCCAACACTTTGTTGTATATGTGGTGCTGGGCTTTGAACCCGTGTCCTTAAACATGTTAGGCAAGCACCATAACCACTGAGCCACTGCTCCAGCCTCATTTGCAATGTATCTTCACATGCCTAAAGACAATCAGCTCTAGTCTCTTTCACTACGTATAAAAAGGCAGTAACCCTAACATGAGGTCTCTGCCCTTATGAACTCACCTAAACCTAATTACCTCCTAAAAGCCACACCTCCCAATACCAGGCATTGGGGATAAAGACTTCCACACAGAAATTTGGGGCTAACAAACATGCAAGTATATAACTGCCCCTAATGGAAGTACCACACCCCATCTCCCAGATGAGGAAATACAATCTGCCCCAGCACACCAAGCTGGGAGGTGAATCTAATTCTAACCTGCCCAAGATGGGAAGAGACAGACAGCATCTGTCAGGACCTTCCCTCTCAGGGAAAATCAGGGTCTCCCCAGTTCCTGGTTTAGAGTGGAGAATTTATTCTCCTGAGCTCTTTAGAAGGTAAGCTCTTTAGTGGGATTCAAGACCTGTGACCACCAAGAAAGGCTTTGCTGGTGAAGAAAGGATGAGAAAAATCACATCCACTGGGAAGAGTGTTTCCCAAATTACATATCTCAGACTCCTTGTTCAGAGAAGCACATCATGAGCGGTCACACTGGCCACTCTAGATAAGCACATTATCCAGCAATGCATACATCTGTCTGCACTTAAGGCCCTGACCAGGAAGACTTTGTAAGGACTCCAGTTCTTACCCATCTCCTAGAAAACACCATCCTACGGCTCTGCTCATCTTTGCCACTCCACCTGCAACACCGCCAGCCATTCCTGATCATGCTCTTAAACACACACAACAGTTTCACAATAAATTTGAGGATCCAAACTGGGACTTCAGTCTTTTCTTTCTGCCTGTTTCTACGTTACTCTGATGTTCATTAATGTCAGATAACAGATAATGGCCTCCATGGCTTCTGTGTTTCTCTGTGAATCAGAAATGATCAAAGAGATTCCCATCACTACCCTGCCCCCATCTATCTTCTCTGAGGGAAAACATTCATTTCTGAGCACAGCCCTGGGTTTGTTCCAGCTGCCATCTGACACCACCACAGGGTGCAGCTGACACTGCTGTAAAGTGTAACTGGATAAAACCTCCAGTCATCATTAACTGCAGGCAGCAGAAAACAGGCAGCAAAACCGCGAAAAGCCTAAGAAAATGAGAGAGCGTGGCAGAAGCAGAGGAGAGCGAGGACGCCAGGCTGCCAACAAACCCAGGGTAAAACACGATTTTGCTTACTCCTGATGACAACAAAGCCCTGAGAGGGAGACTGGGTCTTGATTATAACGTGTCCGGTCTCTCCAGGTATGGAGAAAGGCATGTTCCTAGCTTTACGGACATAAGGCACCATTATATCTAGACTACTTCCATGTCCATTAGTATTTCCAACCAATCACACGGAGTTGATGCATGCAGAATGCTAAAGCCCTACTCATTCCAAAGGTTACATGCCTACGCCTCATCACCAGGATGAAGGCAAGGATGGGATCCCGTTTTCAGGGCTCCCAAGGAGAAAACAGGCAAGGACCCAACAGAGGCAGGATTCCGGTTAAGGATCCTGCACATGGAATGTCAAGGCAAAGAAAGGCCATCCAAGGCTCTGTAGAGGGAACCGCGAACACGGTGCTACTGCAGGTGTATGCAGCAAGAAGAGTCACTTCTCACATAAGGAAAAGGAAAGACATGACGGAAGGTTGGACGAAACAAGACAGAAGCCACATCTGAGGTCAGTTCAGAGCAGAAAATTCTGACCTAGAGCATAAGGAAGAGCACAGCAATGATGTCAAGTGAAGCTTGCTCAATGGGAAAGGAACATCGTTTCCAAAACCCAGTTCTGCTGTTACTGGTATCCACATGTAAAATAATAAACTAAATGTAAGTTCTAAATGTATACAGCTCTTAGGAGTAAACATGTGATACTGGATCAGGCAATGGTCTTTGATGTGATGTCTTAAGGACAGAAACAAAATACAAAATTGGACTACATAAAAGTAAATACTGGGCTGGAGCGGTGGCTCAGCAGTTGTGGCACTTGCCTGGCACGTGCAAGTATGCGGGTTCAAACACCAAAAGCACATAGATGATGAACTGTCGGAGACAGATGAAAAATTAAGATTCTTTCACTGTCCCTCTCTTTTAAAAAAAATACTTTAGTAGTTGAAACAATACTGTCAAGACAGTGAAAAAAGAGGGGCTGAAGCAGTGGCTCAGCAGTTACGGCGTTTGCCTGGCATACAGGAAGACGCAGGTTTGAACCCCAGCACACAGTGAAGTGTCCAAGCAACAAAAAGCACAAGGAAAACTAAATTTAAAAAATTGATTCTCTCACTGTCCCTCTCCCTTTAAAAAAAAAAAAAAAAGAAAGAAAGAAAGTGAAAACGAATCCACAGAATGGAAGAAATATATCAGTAAATGACATATCTGATTAGGAGTTTGCATCCGGAATTTAAAAAGCTCTTACAACTTAATAAAACTGAAACAACAGTTTACATGCATTAGGATAGCTATAATAAAAAGGCAATAACAGGGGCTGGAGCAGTGGCTGGGTTGTTATGGCACTTGCCCAGCATGCGCGAGCACACGGGTTCAAACCCCAGCACTACGCAACTAAGTGTCAGAGCAACGAAAGCCATGTGAAAAACTCAATTCTCTCTCTCCCCCCTTCTCTTAAGAAAAAAAAAGGCAATAGCGAATATTGGAAAAGAGCCAGAAACTTTGGAAACCTCATTCTACCCTGGTGGAAATGTAAAGTGGTACAGTCCTTTTAGAAAATAATTTGTCAATACTGTAAAAGGCTAAAAAGTAAACACAGTTACCATATGATCCACTGCTTCTACCACTAGATATGTACCCAAGACCAGAAACAACCTTATTGTCCATCGACTAAAGAATGGATAAACAAAATGTTATAAATACATACAATAAAATATTTGGTAGTAAAACAGAATGAAGCACTGACTGCTACTACAACATGGATGAACCTAGAAAACGTGCTCTGTAAAAGCAGCCCCTCACAAAAGACCACGCAGTATGTCTCCACTGATAGGAAATGCCCAGAATAGGCAAATCCACAGAGACAGATTTGGGGGCAGGGAAATGAAGGGTAGTGAGGATGAGGAAATTATTTCTAGTGAGTATAGGTTTGTTTGGGGCTTTTTAGGGGAAGATAAAAATGTTCTAAAATTAGACAATGGTGATGATTGCATAACCCTGTGAAAATGCTAAAAAATTTTAACTATAAACTTTAAATAGACGAGTTATGTGGTATATAAATTATATTTCAATAAAGCTGTTTTAAAAGAATGCAATGGAATAAATCACAATGAAAAAACATAAATTTAACTTCAAAAAATGAAAAACCTCTGAGTCATAAAACACTAACCTAATTAAGTGGGAAATCATGAAACAGAAGTTTTTTTTTATAATATACTTGACCAATGGCCTTAAAACTAATCTCAAAAAAGCTACAATTCAGAAAGAATCAGATTAACCAAATAATTTTGTCCCAGCAATTCTACTTTCAGTCTAATGAAAAAAATAGCACATCTTTAGATATTAACATACAAGAATGCTCTTTCATTGTTCTTCAGTGGAAAACAGAGCCCATTATTTGTCCAATGCTAGGGAGAATGGGAAAAATGAGTGAATGTGGTTTATGTGCTACAGCAGGAACACAAGAAAAAAAGTAAAAGTAGTCTTTTTTTGGGAGGGTAAAAGAGGAATCAAGATTTATTGCATTGCTTCATACATCTACACAAGCATTTTTAAAGAGAGAGGGTCTCACATATATTGTCCAGATTGGCCTTGAACTCCTGGGGCTCAAGTGATCCTCCTCCCTCAACCTCCTCAGAAGCTAAGACTACAAACATGAGCCACCTCACCCAGGAATTTTGTCTACTTTGTAATGTATTTTCCTCCTAAAATATTTCTAATATATATAAAATAAATACACATGTACTTATTATCCTCGCTAAGGAGGAATTGTAACATTCTTTATCAGAATACATATTAGAATCAGTGGGAACCTCCAAAAAAAAAAAAAAAATCCTAACCCCCAAGTCATACTTTATATACATCAATTCACAATCTCTAGAGGTAGGACCCAGATATTGATATTCTTTAAAATTCCTGGGATCATTCCAGGGTGCAACCAAATTGTATGCAGGTGAACCAGGACTCATTGGCAGGGGAATAATGGACTTGAGTTACTGAGGTTCAAAAATGGCATGTGTACACACACACACACACAGACTCATTCTACATGTAAACAGACAGTTTGAACAGAACAGAAAATGCTGCTCACTTTCATAGCTGGCCACCAGGACAACCATGTAAGTTTCCAGGATGAAATAGGAAAGTGGAAAAGTCTTTTTTTTTTCCTTCCTTTTTCATACAGCTTTGGTTTCTCCAACACTTAGTTGTGTATATGGTGCTGGGGTTTGAACCCAGGTCCTGGGCATGCTAGGCAAGTGCTCCAACCACTGAGCCACTGCTCTAGCCCCAGAAAATATCCTCTTTACCAGGGCAGGAGGAGCTCTTCTTGCAGAAGGTCAGATCCCAACTGTGGTCCCAGCCAATCAGAAGTGAAAACAGGGACTAGAACTAGCTGGTTGTGCAAAGAGAAGAGGAGCCAGGCACTTCCTGCATCATTCTCTACCGGGAAGCAGCCTCCCAGATGCATGCATACAATCTTCAGGCTATGGTTTCCCTTTGCATGAAACCAGAACACAAACTCTTCTCATTTACCGCTCATCCACCCACCACATATGGTGCAGACTGAACATAGAAGAACATGCTAGGGACAAAGAAGAAGGACCAAGCTCCACTGATAACCTGCACAAATTTTGGGCAAGCTCCATAATGACTGTGAAGTCTCTACTCCGACATCTGCAAAGAGGCCTAGAACAGAAGTATTCTAGGGCCCTTCTAAGTCCAACAGCCTAGATTCACTGATTTCTAGGAGCCTCACCAAGCATTGGAGACTGCAATTACAGATCCAACTGGAAGCTAGCTGAGTGTATTTTCTGACCATGAACTTTATCTGACTCGGCTGTGATAATGCTCCTGACACAGTATCCTAGAAAGAAAATGGAAATTGTCTGAGAAATGTAGACAGACAGGAAGTTCAAAAGAGGAGGGATACAGAATGACCTCTCAGTCTCTTAAAATCCCCAGTAGTCTACAGCAAGACCTGACAGCACCATCCATTTTAGACAGTTCCCAGAAGATGTTATCTTTTTTAAAAAGCTTCTCAAAGAAAGCTGGAGAGAATGTGAAATCAATACAGCCTTTCTGGAAAGCAACTGGGCAATGCGCATCAAGATTCTCTACAAATGCAAACCATTTCGTTCAATAATTCCACTGCTGGGAACCTGCCATCCTTGAAGCATCAGAGATGTGCAGAAACATTCTGGACTAAAGTATTCCTATCACGAGTTCTGGAGACAGGTTGCACAAGACTGAATATTCTTATTAAACTGTATGCTTAAACAATGATTAAGATAAATCTTATGGGTATTTGACCGTAATTCAAAATTTAAAAATTAACATAAGGAATTGAATAGCAAAGACATGTAATGACATCTCGGTTCATATTATAATTTTTGAAAAATGAAAAATTTAAATATCCAAAAATTGGAAATCAATTTAAAATTACAGAAAACTGAAACACATAATAAATATCAAGTTGTTCAGGCAAACTGGAAATTCCTCATGATGCAATATGAAATGAAAAAAGAACATAAAAGCCTTACACCATGTCGTCTCATGTTTAGGTGGAAGTTTAAAATAAAGACTAGAAAAATATATCAAAATGCTGGCAGTAATTCTCAATAATGGGATTTCCAAATTTTCTATAAGAAATATTCTTACAGGGTGGGGAGAGGCAGCACCTTGGCAGACGCTAACTCATTGTCCAAGAATCAGGCGGGATGACTTCCACCTCACAGCCTGTCATTATTTAGGATTTTCCTTTAAAGAAAAGGCAAGAGAGGCTTTCAAAACTGCTACACAGGAGGATGCATCAACTGTAAGAAGGAACTGGAACTGAGCCGGGCAGAGGTGGACATGGCACTGCCATCTCCAGTCTCCCCGTACAAGCCAGTACAAGCAAAGAGCAATAGAGGGTTAGGATCACTTGGAGGTCACTTGGAACCCAAAGTGTTTTGGACAAAAGGAGATATGAGGCTGTGACCCAAGAGGTTACATAAAATTTAGGTTACATATACATCATATATACATAGCTTCAAAGTAATTTTATGCAATATTCTTAGAATGGCTGCATTTTGACTGTGACCTGTTGCATGACATCAGGGTAGGATTTTCCACTTGAGATGGCATGTCAGTGCTAAAAAAGTTTTGGAGCATTTCAGATTTCCAGATAATGGAGGCTCAACCCATATCACCCACTTATCACCCTTTTCTGTTGTACCCACAATATTTCTAAAGGCTGCTTCTCATTCATGCCTGACCCTTTTGATTGTTTCATAATGGGCCCAAAGTGAAAAGGAATGCAAATGGGAAATAACTAACGACATTACAAATAAATAAGCCACAGGAAATAAGCTTTACTCTTCTCTAGAAGACAAAAGGATACATTACCAACATTGATTAGTTCTTAATCCAAAAAGGATTGCAATAGCCACAGAATTATTTTAATGGATGCTGGCCCTTGTTTTCATTACCAGAAAATGGATTTTCCATTTAGAAAAACAAAAATTATGAAACAACTGAGAAAATGAATTTTTTCTTTTTTTTTTTTTTAAGAGGGGGGGGAAGCTAAGGGAGAAAGAAAGAGAATCAACTTTATTCATCTGGCCTTCTTTCTGACACTCAGTTGTGTATGTGGGGCTAGGGTTCAAACCAGGTCCTCACAAATGCCAGGCAAGCACTGTAACTGCTGAGCCACTGCTCCAGCTCCAGAAAATGAATTTAACTAGTAGTGGAAAAAATACAAATAAATGAAGGTGGCAGAAGGTTTAAAAAAACAAAACAAAACTCTCAACATAATGTATGTATGAATCTCCATCATATAAATATAAATGCAGGACATTAGTACAAGGTTAATGAAATTCTCTCTTGCCCAGAGTTCCCAAGATCCAGGTAATCACCAATTGTATTAATTTTTTGTTAATATATGTTCTTCGGTTCAGAATGCCTTATTTCCAGAGTTTATAGCATTTGACCCTTGCTAGAAAAGTAATTCCAGTCTCAGGCAGTTTCTTGATTAGCAGAAATAAAGAGTTTCTATCCAAACAAACTTATTTTACTTGTTGAAAAAAAAAAACTTAAAGAAAAGGGTCTAATCTTACAAATCTGAATAAACGTGATCAAGGTAATTTCAGAGCTGGGTCTGAGCACAGCCCCCTGGGGTGAAGGGGTGGGGCACAGGAGGTGGGAGTGGCTCAACACCTTCTGGGAGCTGCAGACACACTGTACTTACTGTATCATTAGCAGCAACAGTGCAAGCTTCTAAAATAGATGGATATTTTTAAACCCAGTACAAATTCACAGCCATATGTCAACTTTAAAAAAATTTTAAACAGGCAGGTAGAACATTAGGGCTCCGGAAACTTTCCCAACAATATGGTTTAATCAGAAATCTGTGTGTTAGACACTGTGGGAAAAATACTGTTTATCAATTAATGTATTCTGAGTCACTGGTATTTTTAAGCAAGTATCTCTGACCTTAACTTTTCAAATTAAAATCACCAAGATAATGAAGCCAAATCACCACTGTGAGATACTAATTTGCTGCGCAAATTTGGGCAGCACACAAAACTGGTCTGCTAGAGACCTGTTTATTTCATTTGGACCAAAAGCATTTAATATGGAAGATATTTTTCTTCAAACCATTAAAAGGTTAATGATGCAGAATTACTACTCCGTTATATTCATAAGGCCAACCAAATAATTTAGCAAAAGTAAATTTCATTCCTGTGGAGAAAAACTTGAAGATGTTTTCTTAAAACTGAAAATATCCAATATTGGTCCAGGCACATAAGGAGACATGCCTCATCAGGATTACTACTTTGGCCGCAGCCCAAAGCCCCCATGAAACCCTTCTGGATAGTCATGCCATTCCTTGCTTCCAGAAGTCCCACTAAAACAGACATTGAATTTGTTAGCAATAATAGAATTCTATCAGAAGTGCAGTACTCCCAAGAGTCTCTTAGGTATTCCTTAGTCCTAAGGCAACATCAATTCATTTGCAATGGCACAGACAATAGTAGGGAACACTGTCCAATATATAAAATCTCTGTACTTGGCATTACCTTCAACGAGGTCCCTTTAGGATACAGATGAGTTCAGAATTATCTCTATTTTACATACATAAGGTATACTTAGATAAGACATCTGCCTGTCCTTATGCATCTGATAAATAAAGCATTGTTAAGGAAAAAATTATTCAGTGATACTTGTGAAAGCACAGAAAGGCACGCTTCATTCAGGTGTGGGTACTGGGACCACTGCAGTGAATACAGCAGGGCCTATTGGGAATTTGTAGCCAAGCAGCAGGGTAGGGCTGGCTCATGGAATATTACAAAAAGAAAACATTAGGACTAAGTGGAGGATTCTGGCTACACTGACCTAACATGATTTCCACTGAAGACTGGCCAGGGTTATTAGGCATCACCTGTGGGGTGGTGAAGGATGAAGTAACTGACCTGATTGGGGGTCAGTTTGCTAAACTGACTTAGCAGGTTTCTTTGCTAAAACTGGATTTTACAAGAGAAGGCACAGATGAGGCGGGAGAAGATTCATAAGCCTGAATAAAGTTTGGTAAAACAAAGAATTTGTGTCAATACACACACTAACTCAGAGAAAAAGGGCAAACAGCTGATTGAAAGACAAAAGTAAGATGTTGTACAAACTTTTTAAAAAGTACAGTAATTCAGACCAGGGCAACCTAACAAAAGAGGTAGTGTGGGAACCAGGATTTAAAGGAAGAGAAGACATCTGACATAGAGATATAGCAGCAGGGAGGGCAAAGAGGGAAGCAAGGATATTCCAGGAATTTCCCCAAATACTGATAAACAGGTCAAATTCCTTGGCACAGGAAATCACTTCATACCAAAAAGGTTTCCAAGTTCCAGTTAATGACTGGACTGTAAACAATGCTGTCCAAAATAAGAAAATTTTACAACAATAAAAGATTTTTGGACACTCAAATTCAGAGCACCATTTCTAACATTCAAACCCTTAAGCTTTGCCCTCTTAGTCAAATATCCACTTAATGATTCAGAGATAATGCATATGTCCTTTCGAGTAACAGATATCTGGGAAAACATACTAATTAATTTTAGAGCCCCAGGGCACATTTTAGATGAATTCTGAATATGTTTGTGTGTAACTGAAAAGAATCCCTGTGCTGGCACATCACCAAAAAGGCCCCCAATCATCCTGACTTTTGAAAGCAAATACTCAGCAAATCTGAAAATAAAAGAACTGTTATGGTTCTGCATATGATCATCTGGGAAAGGTTTCCCTCACATCTGAATCATAATCTTTCAAAGTTAAATAATACCTATATTTTCTGGAGGTGGGTATAATGTTAGGTGGAAGAAGTTGATGATGGTGAGGGGAGCCAAAATACTTTATAGAGTAAGTCCCTGGCCCCCGTGCCCAAGTTTTCACAAGCAATTAAATTTTATATATGCTCCAATGTAGAATGACATAATCAAGTAAAACACATCAGTACATGATGCCTGGTAGCAATAAAGAGGCTTGTCCTATGACACCTGCCTACATTCATCATCTCTAAATGTACCATACCATCCCACAGTGCTCCTTAATTCACCAGCAAGAAGCCAACAGAACCTGTGGTTAATTAACATCAGTACAGATACCAAGATCTTAAATGCTTTAAAGTCTATCCTGGGTGGTCAGAACCATTCACATGGAAGTTGAACTGAAGAGACAAATCTACTAAAACCATACTTAAAAAAAAATAAACACCTTTTTTCCCCTTTCTTCCAAAAACAAAAGAAAAAAAAAAAAACATTCTCCCAGAAGATTTCTTATAGGCACTCACTGTGCTTGGTTCCAATCCATGTATTACTTATGTACCCAAGACAGCCTGTTCGGACACCATTCTGTGGTTTGTTTACCTGGGGATTTTTTGTTTGATCTTGATTGCACCAAGTGAGACTGTCGTGGCAGCAAGGGTGATGAAGGCAGAGACATTGAGACACCTTTGGCCAAGCTCACCCGATAGGTGTCCTCTGCTATGCTCACAGGAGAATCAACACCATGACCAGGGGGCAGGACTGTAGAAGTCTCCTGGCTGAAGTCACCTCCTGGAGTGGAGAGATAATACTTTTAGGTTACACCATCTGTTACAAGATGACGTGAATTTAATTTCTAAGTTGACGTGAATTACATTCTTAGAATAGAATTCCATATACCAGGCATGTTGACTTTCTTTTAAATGATTTCCCCCTAGCACTCTTAAAACTTTTTGCCCTGCGAGAGAGAACTTTTACCACTCAAACATCAATGAACTCTGCCCTTGATCCCTTTCTGCACCACCCAACTGGTCTGGTTGCTTCCTAACAATGGGTCCAGGAAGTCATGGATCTGAGATCAGATGGAGAATCAAGGATCCACAAAAAGCTTTGATGTCAGCCTAGAAAAGGGAAGAGGCAGAACCAGCCCTGTGTGAGCAGCAGTGGGACAGATTTGAATGCCAAGAGCTACTCCAGAACTCCCAGGCCTCCCGCTGCTCCCTTCCAAAAAGGGAGTCCAAGGAGGGTCTGGACTTTTCCATATTCCTTCCCAGGAGCCCCCGCCGCACTCCCATTCCATCTATTCAACAGGCCCCAAAACCCAGGGTCCATTCTCCTAAACCTCACCCAACCCCAACCTATCACAAGACTGGAACCACTGCTCATATACTCAACCCATAAATGAACTTGGGGACAAACAATGCTATTATTACAAAATTAAACATTCCAGAGTAGGCAGATACTCCAAAAATATAGAGCATGCAATTACAATGTAGTATACGAGGAAAAGAGTATCTTGGCAAAAACCATTCTTTCAAAAAATAAAAAAATACAGCCAGTCCTTGAGTATTTAGCTACTGTGCTTCCTCTATCCATTCTCATTTAATCTGTACTAAGAAGCAACTGAGGAAGTGCAGGGAGAGAAGGCAAATCATTACCTTGAAGGTTGGAAAGCTTTAAAGTATAGGCAATAGAATCAAAGATACACAAAGTTTCCCACAAGCAAAACCAGTCTTTTGGCCAAATGCTACCCAACTGCTCCTCCCCTTGCATTGCAACAACAACAACAACAACAAAAAAAAAAAAAAAAAAAAAAAAAAAAAAAAAAAAAAAAAAAAAAAAAAAAAAAAAAAAAAAAAAGAAAGAAAGAAAAAAGAAAAGAAAGTTGTCTAGCCAGGTGAGAACTCATTGTTTTTCCCAGATCTTTGTATATAAGGCTCAGAAAGGGACATGACCCAAACCAATCAAGTTTCAAATAGCATTACTGTGCTAGGAGAATTGTTAGGAGTCATAAAAGCAAGGGCATTCATGGCAAATGCCTAAGACAGTTAGGTCCCAGAGACAGGAAAGCAGGTAGGAGTCAGTAGAGGCCCTGGCTCTGGCAGTCCATGCAAACAGCAACAGCCCATGATGAAACATTGCAACCCTCACTCACACACCACTTCCCTAGGCAACACTGTGAGGTACCACTGTCACCACCCCCAGAACTACAGGAGTCAGCCTGCAATCTTGCAGACCCCACCTCTTGAGGCCATTACCAGAGCATAATGCTTCAACTGCCTCCCCTTTGACAATGAAACAGATCTTACACAAGAGCTGGGGCTGCACCCCAGTACAACTACCACAGAGCTGATTGCCCACCGTTCTGAAGAATTGTGAGAGCAGAGTCATGTTTTCTCTGATCCAATACCAAGTTCCTGTGACCAGTCACTACCAACACCCAACTCTCTAGTGAGGAACGCACCAGGTGCCATGCCTATTTAAAAAAAAAAAAAGTTGGGCCACCAATGCATATATGTTTACCACCTAATTCATAGACTTCTACACAAGAAAACACTAGGAGATAAAGAACTTTAACCCTGGGGGCTGAAGCCTCAGCCCCCAGGGTTAAACACACGTGGGGGGGGGGGCAGGGTTGGGGAATTTGAAGAGGTGACATAGTGTAAGAGCTGCTCTATGGCTATCTTTACATCACCTGTCACAGACCTGTGTGTCAAATAGCTGTGGGATGACCTAACAGGCCACTAGGCACTGTCTCACACTCAGGAGGATTTCTGACCTATATATAAATAACACCCCAGACTTCAACCACTTTAATTTGGATGGGACCACAAAAGAAGGGGTAAATACATGTCTACCACCAGAAATTTAAAAAGTAACTTCACTGCTCAGAAAAGTTTTGTTTGCTTAAATCCTTGTAATTCTCTGACACGGTACAAGAGAAATCAGGGACTGAAGGGTAGAAGATTTAAAGCATTTCCCAATTACAAATTCTACCCATAAAATTTGTTTATATCAAGCAAAGCAAATATTTCCATTAACTGAAGATCTGGTGGCGCAAGTTTCTCAAAGCGTGCCACAGCCATGAGACCTTCAACCTTCAGAGCAGCTGGGCTCTGGCATTTTGATTTTATGAAGCCTGCAATAAAAATAGGACTGAGGTGGGGTTGGGGGAGAGGGTTTCTATTTCAACTTGACTTTGCTATCACACTATAATATCTGCCCCAAACATGCTGTTGTTTGGAGTTTTTTTTTTTTTTTAAGAAACAATTAAACTTCCAGCTTCCTTTTTATTAGAAAAGGCATGAAGTGGGGGTAGAAGTTTTATGGAGGAACGGGAGCCACAAAGCACAAAGTGGGTGATCCAGCAGCTTAGAAGCTGGAGACAGAACTCTGGAGCCTGCAGCTTTAGCTTTAACTGCACCAGGGCAGGGGGTTAAGGTCAAAGAAAGCTCAGAGCATCCCAGGACGCCAGATGCAGAAAGTGGAAATCTCTTAGGGGTGTCCACGGAACAATGCAATACTAGTTCTGGGCAACAGGACACCAGAAGTTCTTGGGTTGATTTAACATTCCTCAGCAGATGCTTAAAGAAGTTTAAGAGGAATTAAAAAGTTTCACTGCAACAACCAGCATGGCTACCACATTTCTTTCAGCCTTGAAAGCTGTTGTTTTCTTTTAACTGTGACCTATTCTATTCCCCACCTTAAGTGGTGGGAAGCATACTTCAATCACGCTCCTGTAGCTGCCGCAGAAATGCCCATCAGGAAGATAATACATCCTTGCAGAGGTAGGAAAACCACTGCTATCAATGACCAGGGATTTACCAGGCCTCCCCCTGCTTCACTAGCAGGAGCTTCCCATGGGGAGGAAGGGTGGGTGGCAGTCAAAACCCTCCCACAACCAGCCAGTTCAGGCTCTAACATTCATTACTCCACCTGTTCAAGACCTTTCGGGAAAATGGAGATCCCAAAGAGAGACACCTTCTAAATGAGTTGACTATATAAGGGGTAAACATGCTTTTGCTGAAAAGGTCCTCATAGTAAATATTTTAGACTTCGCAAGTTATGTATGTGTACTACATCATTCGCACATACACAAACACACACACCTTTTTTTGTAAACTACTCGTCTTTATTTTTTCATTTTCTTCTTTTTTCTTCTCCTTAAGAGAAAAGGACAGAGGGGCTGGAGCAGTGGCTTGGTGGTTATGGCGCTTGCCTGGCACGCGCAAGTACACAGGTTCAAACCCCAGCACCCACGTATACAACTAAGTGTCAGAGCAAGGAAACCCATGTGACAAACTCAATAAAAATTGATTCTGTCTCTCTCACTGTTGTCCTCTCTTAAAAGAGAGAGGACAGAATCAATTTTTATTGAGTTTTTCATTTTCACATGGCTTCCACTGCTCTGACACTTAGTTGTGTACATGGTGCTGGGGTCTGAACTCGTGTACTTGCACATGCGGGGCAAGCACTATAACCGCTGAGCCACCACTTTTAAAAATCAATTCCATGTTCCTGTAATCCACGTGCCGTGGCTCCAGAGACTAAAAGAGGAGGATCCCAAGTTCAAAGCCAGCCTCTCCAATTTAACAAGACCTTCAGCATCTTAGGGAGACTCTGTCTCAAAATAAAAATAAGGGATGTGGCTCAGTGGTGAAGAGTCCCTGGGCTCAATTCTTGATAAGTATAAATACATACATAAAATAAATTCTATGAATTCCAAAAATAGACCAAAAAAGGATATTAAGACAAACAGACGTGTATATGATCCTGTTTCTAACAAAAATACATACACACAAAAGCGGTATAAAAGTCAAAGTTATAGTTTGTAAAGATAATTACCAAAGGAAATAAAGCCATCCTACAAGTCATTTTAAATTAGAAATAGCTTTTGACAATATTTTATTAAAAAAAACTTGTTTCACTATTACAGATTGTGAAAAACAGATTTAAACTCACAATGAAAAAGCATCTGAATCTGGGAGATGAATGCTGAAAGGGGGCCATGCAAAAAAGTCCAATGTTGCAGATTAAAGTACATGTAGTGTAGGATTAGAGAAGGCTTTAAAAAATGAGGGCAATGAAGTCAGGGAGATGAAAGCAAAAACCTATTTCAGAAAGGGTAGACCCGAGCAAGGCAAAAGGGAAGACAGACATTCAGGTAAACAGGTTTGCAGAGGCAGCAACAAATAAGGTTTCCATTTATTGTGCCATTGAAGTGGCTTGGGAAAGCGGGGTGAGGGGTGGAGTGGAAGCTTACAATAGAGAAAGATGCTCGTTTCTACAGCTCCAGAAAACGGGGCTCATGTGATACATTTAACTAGGGCATTAAATGTATTACAGCATCTTTGGTGCAGCCCCTGCCTCTGAGCACACAAATGTTTCTTAAATATATTTTCCATTATAAATTTTTATAACCACATAATGCATACATATTTACAGAAACCAGGAAACTGGAAACTTTCCTCTATAAGATCTAGTATCCTTTTCGAACCCTGCAGAAGGCGCTCTCTGCAACTGAAAGCACTTTCAAGCATTTGCTGTCTTATGGGATCTCCTAGTTTCTAGGGAGCTACTGACCACTAATGTGTATGCTCAAAAAGAAAGATAAAATGCATCCAAGTAAACAATCTTTAAAACCATTCCCAAGATCATGACTAATTCTCAATACCATTAAAAGGAGAGAAAGTAGTCAATCCCCAGAGTACAGAAAAACCCAGCCTGTTGGACAAGTGTATCCTTTTGCCTTCAACAAACCATCAAGTGGGCGCTAAACAGATCAGTAAATACTGTGCTCATACTCCATGTTACAGAATCCAATGTACAATTGTGCCTTACTCTGAAACAGATGAATAAACAGACTGGCATTTCCTCTCTAATTGAACATTAGTTTTCCCTTTAAGACATGTCACCATGCAAGAGTTTCTGTGCTTTAAAAATATATGACCTCAGAAAAACTCCTACCAAGTCCCACAGAAGGGCATTTTAAAATAAATGCTTTACAGATGTGTTGGGTGCCAGAACAGATGTTAGGTACGCTAATCTTTCCAACCATCCCATGAAAAGGTGCTATAACTAGTCCGCTTCTCAGATGGGAAAACTGAGACACAGAAAGGATGAAGTATCAGGCCCAAGTGCACCAGAAAATGTCTGAGCTGAGGGTGAACCCAGGCGGCTGGACCCAGCATCCATTTTCTCTGTACTGCACCCCTTTGGGAAGGCTGCTGAGACCCGCTTTTGACATTATGTCATTTTGTATATTTAATAGAGAAAACCAAAAATAGTAAATATAGGTCTACATGCAGTACAGGGCCACCAGAAACCTGTTCCCTCATCTATTTTCCTGTTCTATGCTGGCTGGCTAATTAGTTCCACAGCACTCATGGAATGCTCCCCTAGGAAGGTACCCAGGCCCAGCAAATCATTAATCTTCTTTCAATCACACCTTATACTCCCCCTCCATGCAAGCGAAGTGGGTATGATGAGATAGGAGTTTAGTCACCAAGCACCCTAAAGAGTTTCTTCTCCTTTCACTTGGTACTGTACATTCGTTAACTCCTGCAGCATTAGGTCTGATACTGCTACCACAAGGATGTGCCTGGAGCCATTTTCTGTCAGGAGAACACAAAATCCCATCCCTCTGCTTGGCCTGGACCAAGAATGAAATAAGTCAGCTGTGGTTGAAAGTAACCTGGAAGGGTTCATCTTACTCTGGTATGGAATTCGTTATTCTATGTTCCCTCAGCAGCATACGGATGATACCCAGGTCCACAGGTCTTGAGGACCATACAGCAATGGGTTCCCTGGCTTTGCCAGGCCTAGTACTCTTCTACCTGATCACAGCAGCAGCTGACAGCCTCTGCACACAGGAGGGAGCCTGAGTCCTGCCTAGAAGGCCACTCCACCTGGTAAGGCTCAGGTAACAGTTCAAAAGCCCAAGTGATTCTGATGTGCAGCTGGGACTGAGAAGCACCACACCATGAAGGTGGTCAAAAAGATCTGATATGTTTGTATTCCTATTGTCACTGGGAACAAAAGTTCCGCTGTTTGGCTCTACTACAATTTAGGAGGCAGAGGTTGGTGAAGAAAATAGGTTTATTCAAAGTAGACCTTGAGATAGATGACAACTTTTCTGTTTCATATCTCTATCTTCTGGGGGCTCAGGGTCATGAACTGATTTCATAAGAGAGGGGTAAGTAGGACAAAAGGCAGGAGAGATAAATGTAGGTTTAGCTAGGCTGCACTAATCAGAATCACATCAGTCTCAGTTTCCCTGGTGCCTGCTCAGTCCAGGAGCAACCTAAACCTCTACTCTTAGCAAGAGTAAACTCGACCCACAGAAGTAGTTAACAGGAAGTTGCCTTTAATTTCGAAGGGGCTCTGTTTCACCATCACAAAGATAGGAAAAGAAACTTCAGGAATACTTGATCATACAGGATTAAAATGAGTTTCCATTATTCAAAAATGTGCATTCCCTGAGTATGCTATGTATATACATATGAATATACACAGGCATGCACTGTATATTTACATACACAATATGTATGGAGACATACACAACTGTTCATGCATGGAGCACTAGTAGTGGCTACTGCTTGGAATGGGAACTGGCTGGTTGGGACCACAGGCAAGAGGTTGACACTTGTATATGGCTGACATTTTCTACGTGCATTTATTTTCTGTAAATATTTAAATTCATATTCTCTAAGTTTGAACCATGTGTAAATTTGAAGATCTTTAGGCAAAATGGGCCCCCTGATTTCTTCCTTGGCCTGCCTAATCACTGTCGGAGAATAGGAAAGCTATTGATTTATGTGTGTTGCTCTTGTATCCTGCTACTTTGCTAAATTCATTTATAAGCTCCATAAGTCTTCTGATCGAGTTTTTGGATTTTCTAGGAATAGAATCATATCAGCAAATAGAGATAGTTTGATTTCTTTTCCTATTCGTCTCCCTTTGATGTCCTTCTCTTGCCTGATTGCTCTGGCTACTGTTTCAAGGAGTATACTGAATAAGAGTGGTAAGAGTGGATGGACATCCTTGTTTTATTCCTGAATTTGTTAGAAAGGCAAATCCACAAATCTATAACCATTTGATATTTGACAAAGGTGGTAAAAGTGTATCTTGGAGAAAAGACATATGATGCTGGGGAAAACTGGACAGTCATATGCAGAAAATGGAATTAGATCCTTATCTCTTATCCTGAACAAAACTGAAATCAAAATGGAGCAAAGACTTAGGAATTTAAACCAGAAACCTTATAATTGTTAGAAGAAAACATAGGATCAACACTCTATCGTAAAAGAGCGCCAGCTCTTTTCCTTAACAAGACTCCCATAGGGCAAGAAATAAAACCAAGAATCAATAAGTGGGATGACAGTAAACTAAAAAGCTTCTGCATGGCTAAGAATGTTAAAAGAGTGCCTACAGAATGGGAGAAAATCATGGCCAGCTATTCCTCTAACAGGAAACATCCAGAATATACAAAGAAATCAAAATCTTAATACCAAAAATACAAATAACCCAATCAATAAATGGACAAAAGAACAGACACTTCTCAACAGAATACAAAGGCCAATAAATATATGAAAAAAATGTTGAATATCTCTAGCAATCAGTGAAATGCAAATCAAAACTATATTAAGATTTCACCTCACTCTAGTCAGAACAGCAAAGATCAAGAATACAAACAATAATAGATGCTGGAGAGGTTGTAGGGAGAAAGGAACTCATACATTGTTGGTGGGACTACAGACTGGTACAACCACTAGGGAAAGCAGTATGGAAACTCCTCAAAAAATTAGGGATGGAACCACCATACGACCCAGCTATCCCACCCCTAGGTATCCCCCAATAAGACATAAAATCAGCATACTACATCGGCACAGGTACATCAATGTTTATAGCAGCACAATTCACAATAGTTAAATTGTGGAATAAACCACATGCCCATCATTGTATGAATGGATCAAGAAACTGTCTGACAGACACACACACACACACACACACACACACATACGAGTCCTGCTCAACTACTAAAAAGAATGAAATCATGGCCTTTGCTGGCAAGTAGATGGAAATGGAGAAAATCATGCTAAGTGAAATTACCCAAACTCAAAGTCAAAGGTCGAATCTTTTTTCTCATATATGGAAGCTAGAGTAAAACAAAGAAAAGGATGAGAGAAGGACAAGTCTAATTAATAGATCCATCAAACACGGGTTAACTAACAAACTGGGGGAAGACTAGTTAAGTGGGTGGGAGTGAGGATGGGGAGGGAATGAGGTTGGGGAGGGAAAGGTGGGGACATAATCACTGTATGGTATACTTTGCAGCTCTGAGATACTGAATAGTTCCCATGCAGGCATTTAAGACTGAAAAAATTATAAATATATATCAATAAATTGAGAGGAGATCAGTGGAGAAAAAAGAGACTGGAGAGAGGGAGAAGAGGAGGGAAGTTCTGGGGAAGGAATTGGACCTAAATATATTGGTAATAATGTGTGCTTTTATGAATGTGTTACAAAAAATCCCTTCATTATGTAAAACTAATGCACCAACAAAAATAAAAACTACATCTGCCAAGCAGTCCTGGTACAGCCTCTCCTAGCACCCTGGTAAAATATCTATAACTACAAATAAAAGACAAAAACCCACAAGTACATAAAGCTATACCAAAAACTAAGGGCCTGCCAGAAAGAAAAGAAATCTCAGGAACTAAGGAAGACAAAGAAGCATCCTTTGTTGTTGCAACAAGTGGTCACCAATCCACAGGCAGGGTGTGAAGCAACAGGGCCCATGAGCCAGGCAAGGTAGACACTCAAACCCTCTCCCCCTCCTTGAGTCCACTCTAGACACCCACAGGAGCCCATAGGTCCTGAAACTTAAAACATGGCTGATCCCATTATTTCTCACTTGATAAGCCTACCCCAAAATCAGTGGGAGACTGAGAAAATTTATAGCTTACTAGTGAAAGGAAAGGGGGCATCTTCTGAGGACTCAGGAAAGAGCACCAAGAACAAAACAGGGGCCTCCGTACCCTTCATGGAATAAGAGATAGTCTGCCTCTGCGCCCTCACACGGTGTTCCTTCTCTAATTACTCGATACTACAGACTGAGATCAAAATGGTCAATTCTCAGGATTTAAATTCCGAAAAGATGTAATGACATACAACCTAAGCCATTTGTAGAGATGTTTTGGGAAGGAGGGAGGAAGAGGGATAAGGGTAGATAATTTGGGTGGGGTCTTGGGCGGTAAATCTAATATTCATAACTTTTTTATATATATATTTGTTAGAAGCATGTTTGACTGTTCAATAAATAAATTTCTTAATAAAAACAATCTAGACAATGATAAAGAGAAAAACCTTGGGAAGGTTTGTATAGGATAGAGGGGGAAGGGGTAAAAATTTCAGTAAAGTAAAAGAAATTATAATATGGAAAACAAAAGGTGTTTCTGAAAAGAAATAGGGACAAGACAAATAATTAAAACACCTGTTCTGAACTAAAGGATTCAGTCATAAAGGACCCACCATCCTCTGGGCTACTTTGCAGAAGGGAGACTTACACCTAGATTCATCTGGTAAAACTTTAAATTGAAAGTTTAACAAAAGATTATCACAGGCATCCAAGTATATTTAAAAATGCTTAACAGGACACAAAGCCACAGGGGACACTAAAAGGAACCAGAACCCAGTTGTCTAGGACATCCTGCACTGATTTCCTAGAGCTGCTGGGACAGAGCACCACAAATTAGGTGGCTCAATCAGAACTTATTTTCTCCTATTTCTGAAGGCTGTGAGCCCAAAATCAAGGTGCAGGACAGGGCAATGCCCTCTCTGGAGGTTCCAGGCAGAACTTAGTCCATGCCTTTTTCTCCATCCCTGGTACGGCCAGCAAGCCATGTTCCTTGGTTTAAAGACGCTTCACTCCAACCTCTTCCTACACTATCCCATGGTGCACCACCCTCTGTGCCCATCTTCTAAAGATACCAGGCATATGGGAACAGGGTCCCCCTAATCCAGTAATTAAAATAGTATTGTAATATGATTACATCTGAAAAGACCCTATTTAACTTGATTTATACCTGCAAAGATTCTCTTTCCAAACAGGGTCACAGGTCCTGTATCAAAGTGTGGGGCTTCAACATATCTAGGTAGGACTGTGTGTGGTGGGGGTGGACCACAATTGAATCCCCACCACTTCTCTGCAATACCATAAGCCAGAAGTCAAAAAGCAACATCTACAAAACTTAAGGTAGGGGAGAGCTGACTAAGTCTTATAGGACCAAGACTATATATAGGACCAAGTTTTCTAGTATGTGCCATACCAACCCAAGAACATTGAGATACTTGAAGCCTCCAAAAATGCACAGTACATTTATCCTTTTGAAGAAAAAAATAAGTTACTTAGGAGAAGAATCAAAAATACTACAGTGGGGACATATGGTTAAAAAAAAAAAAAAAAAGCAATAAACTCTATAACCCAAGCCTTCCAGCACTTCATTCAACTATCCCTCTCTACTCCCTTCTCATTCAGGAAATATTTTTTTAACCATATCCTTTATCCCATAGTGCTGAATCTCTTACCTTATCTGGGTGACCTCTTGAAATAATAGCTCATGCTGCCCTGCCAGAACTTGATAACAATGGCTCACATTTTTTACATTATTGGGACACTAGACAGGGAAAGCTTTCTCTGCCCCCACCTACTCCTCTAAACAAGCAAAAAGGCACTGAACACCACAATGTGCATTTCATTGCCAAGGAATAAATTGCAAAAATGACAAAGAAAATTCAGTTTACCATATGATCAACATTTTTTCCAACCATGTTGAATAAACATTTTTTACTGTGTATACACAATCTTTTATATACCATATGATAATGATGGGGAAATATACACAATCAAACGCTTAGAAAGTAGTTTGGTGAAGTATTGGCAGTGGTTGCTCTTAAGGAGGTAGAAGTAGGGATGGTGTTCCCATTCCTGTTTTCAGTTTGACATATTCTGAATGTTTTATAAGATAAAATACACTATTTTCTTGTATACACTTATTTGAAACATAAATCTTTTACTTCCTCAGGAAGTGGGAGCTTTTCTTTTTTCCAGGAACCTCCAACTATGCCCACCGCTTTCCAACCCATCTGGCTCAGATTTGCCCTTGTCCAGTCGGCATGAACTGCCCACAGCCAGCACTTGATGTCAGATAGTCCTCCCTGTGAATTATTCTCACCATGAAGCTCTGGACTGGCTTCCCCTACAAAGAACTGAGAAGCACACTGTCCCGGCTGCCTTTATTCGACCTTCCCTCCCTCCAGCCTCCAATCTCAACCCATTAATGCTTTTCCTAACTTTAAACTTCCTCAAAAACAACCTAAATATACCCTTTCAATTTGTAATAACAGAAAAATCCACCTGTCCTGCAACTTTCTTTGAAGTGACATGAGAAATGATCACAAGACCACAGTTCTGCAACAGGACAACCTAGAACTGGTACCACCCACAGGACATCCAACTGCTTCATCCATTCGTCATCTCAGTTACACACCTAGCACACCATTACTGCCAGAGTTCATTTACTCTGGAATTTACATTAAGTCGGTAACCAAGTAACATCAGAGCTATTGTAATGACAAATCTGTGCCCACTGAGGGTATCTGCCCTAACAAGGATGATTATTAAGCTCTTACATGTGCCAGGCACCTTCCCAAGGACCTGAGTCATTCATCCTGTTCCATTTGAAGTAGATGTTGTCGCTGTCCCCTTGTTACAGATTAGGAAACTGAGGTATAGGAAAGATAAAGTCACCTGGGGATCCCCTGGCCTGTAGTGGCAGACTCAGATTAGAAGCCAGGTACTCCGATTATAGTCAGAACTCATTACACTGGCCTGACCTAGAGAGCAGATTCCCTAACTAAGGTGCTTACCGAGCACAGAGCACTGTTGGTGCTTAAGAAATTGTGATTGTAACCCGCAGATAATTTAGCAAGTCGTGTTTCTTTGAATGATAATCATCAAGAACATTCTGTCATATTGGACATGCTGACATTTTGGGGGTGGAAAATTAAGTGGAGGCAAAAAAGACTTTTAGAACAATACCATAACCAGTACACCACCCCCTCAGTGACTACTCAAATCCACACTCTGGCAGTCCCAGCAGCAAAGCTATCTGCCAGCAGGCCTCATTACCAGAGAAAGGGAGAGAATCAAAGGGAGCTGCTACCATTTATCTCACTTCAACTCCTTACAAGGAAAATGGAATCTATAAACATTTTGGGGGAAAAAATGCCTTAACGTTTCTAGGCAGCATGTGAAGTTTCTTCTTCACAAAAACACATTTAAAAAATGCAACAGAACCAGTTCAGTTCACATTCTCAAAAGCAGCAGACTAAATCAACTGTGTGCATATGGCTATGTAACAAGGTCCCTTTCCATGCCTGTATTGGGATGTAGGAGAGTCAGGAAGAAAACAAGATGACTTTGCATTTTCTGTGATTTGTATGTCTCTTATGTGTTTTATCTGTCATATCCCTGCTCTATCATCACTACCAAAAAAAAAATCTACTTAGTTTTCAAAACAGCAGCCTCAATGACATGTCTGGTAAAATATCTTAGCAACAATGTCAATATTGTCTCACTGCAGCTAACCATATTAACATTCCACTCTAATCATGATTTATCAAATATAAAATGGAATGCAAGTTATTCACCTCATTCATTCTATGAGTATCTCTTTGGGAAAAAAGCCCTCTAACATCAGGTAAATTAAACATCAAAATTAGATTCACTAGCTATTACTTTTTGTGTATCTAACTTGTAAGTGTATGTGAGTAAGCAAATGTTGACAAAGAATAGCATAAACATGAGAACCAAACAAAACATACTGACACATCGCTTTGATCAAATCTTATCCCTTGTAATTTCTGCAACGGGATCCTGTTACTTATCTGCTTGTATATCTTGATTTCAAGTTCATCTTTATAGGATTGCCAAGAACTAGACAAAGGGGAATCTGCTTTGAAGAGTTTATTTGGGGAGGTGGGGATGGAGCAGTGGCTCAGTGGTTAAAGCACTTGCCTGGCATGCACGAAGATGCAAGTTCAAACCCCAGCACTGCACACACAACTATGTGTTGGAGCAATGAAAGTCACATGAAGAACTAAATATTGATTTTTTTTTTTTTTTTAAGAGAAAGGGACAGAGAGAAAGAAACAGTTTATATGGGGGCTGGAGCGTTGGCTCAGCAGCAACGGTGCTGGCCTGGCATGCGTGAGAGCTTGAGTTTGAACCCTAGCACCATGTACGCAACAAAGTATCAGAGCAACAAAGGCCACATGAAAAATTAAATAAAATTGATTCATTCTCTCAAAAAAAAAAAAAGTTTATATGTACCTCTGCATGGCTGGTTGGGACATAAGAATCAACAGCATAAATAACAGTTTCCAAATCTAATATTTCAAAAGTCATTATCCCCACCAAAAAAAAATTACAGATGCTAGGACCCCATTCATGGTGACGGATTCAATGGTCTGGTGGAAACGCAAGTCAGCAGGGCCTAGGTACACTGGCAAGGTTTAGGAATTACTGCATGGCATCATGACCTCAAGGCCCACTCCTGTGAAGCCGAGATGAACACTGCATCTCGTGTGCACAACATCTTTACTGACATCCAGGTTTCTGGCTTCAGTTCCTTGCATTCAGGCCTCATAACCCTGCCCCATTCTGTCTCCATGCAAACGCGTGCCTTTCCAGACTGTTTACTGCAACAGTCCCTATAGCACTCTGCAGAAGACATGCCTATTACCACAGCTCTTGTCTCCATCTGCACCAGATGGAACGGTGAGGCTCATGTCTGCTGCACAGACAAGTGAGCCAAGGAAGCAAAAATATCCAGGATGCCACCGTTTACTAAAGCCCACAGGAGAGTGACAAGGGGCGGAAAAGCAAAGGGCCAGTAATTTCTACGATATAGAAATTACTATAAATGCTTACTATGATGCTGGCACTATTATAAACACTTTAATTCAGTTAATCTTCACAAGAACCAACAACTGAGGTGTAGACAGTCATCTCTCAGTACTGACAGGGCACTGGTTCCAAGATGCCCAGTGGATACCAAAATCTGAGGTTGCTCAAATACCCTTATATAAAATGTCATAGTATCTGCGTATAACCTACACGCATCCTCCAGTATACTTTAAATCATCTCTAGACTACTTATACCTACTACAATGCAAATGCTACAGAAGTCGATGTTATGCTACATTGTTTGGGGAATGGCAAGGATAAAGTCTATCCATGCTCAGTACAGACCCAACTTTTTTGGTTGTTGTTGCTGAATAGTTTCAATCTACGGTAGGTTAAATTTGCAGATGTGGAGCCCACAGATGTTGAGGACTGACGGTAATGTTATCCATTTCACAGATGGAAACAATGGAAACAGTGAGATGAGGTGATTGAAACTGGGAAACGAACCCAAAGAGCCTGGTTGCTGTACTGCCCAGATCACAAGCTTTGGAAACAAACTGGGCTCTAATCCTGCCTCTGCACTTAGTAGCTGTGTAGTTGTAAGGCAGTTCTTCAAACCTTTATTAAAAACTATGTGGGAGGCTGGAGTGGTAGCCTGGTGGTTACAGCACTTGCCTAGCATGCATGAGTACACAGGTTCAAACCCCAGCACTACACAACAAAGTGTCAGAACAACAAGGGCTACCAGAAAAACTAAACAAAACTGATTCTCTCTCACTCGCTGTCCCTCTTTCTTTAAAAAACAAATAAAAAATACATGTAAGCTTGGGCTGGAGTGGTGGCTCAGCTATAGCGCTTGCCTGGCACGTGTGAGTACACGAGTTTCAACCTCAGCACCATGTACACAATGCAGTTTCAGAGCAGTGAAGACAAGAAAAGCTAAAAATTGATTCTCTCACTGTCCCTCTCTTTAAGAACAAAAACAAAAACAAAAACAAAAACCCACTGTATTAGGTAACTGTTTATAAGCATTTAGCACATTGATACATAGTAAGCTCTCAAAGAGCAAATTTTCATAAGTACTAACATATATTTTTCTGCAGAGAATTTACCTCCTGGTTAACTGTGGTTCATTTCCTGCCTTCTTTAATATCTTGAGTAGGAAAAAAAATACCTTACTCCTCCAACATCTACGTATCAAAAATTCCTGATACAAATTTAAATACTTTATTTCTTTGCCCTATGAGTATCTCCCCAGAAATCAAGTATAGGATGCAGTTGTCTTAAATCCTCATCTCCAATCTAATGTCGAATTTTTTAAAAATTTCATTTGACTCATAACTGCTTAGAAGACATAGGTATCATCACATTTTTATAGGCAAGAAAACCAGAATTCATAAAAAAAAATAACTTGTTCTAAAAGAACTAGTAAATACATTCAAACTAGTACGTATATTAAAAAAAAAAAAAACAAAAAAAACTCAAGTTTTCTGAAGCCAAACCCACAGGTCTCTTAATATCTACTTCCATAAAGCAGAAGGGACTTGCGATGCTGCTTGGGGAGTCTAATAACCATGGTCACAACGTAATGGAGAGGAGCAAACCCTCCAGAATTTCTAATCCTCAGGATCTTGGAGCTAAGGATGCAGTTCTTAGAGATTTAAGCAGATTATCAACAAATTCATATGCCAAACAGAAAGTCTACCTCCCCAAAAAAATGATTTATCACTTGTCAGTTTTCAACACTGAACTTACAGCATTAGTACAAAATCCTTCACCTAATCCTACCAAAAACAAAAGATGACTTAGATGAATCTTTTTAGGATTATTCAAAATTAAACAAGAGACATGTTTGCCCTGCTTAGAACTTTAACCGTTTATTAAAATATGAAAACAGCTACTGAATCCGACAGAAAAATAGGTAAACAGGATAACATGAGGAAAATAATTTTTTTATTATTGACAAATACTTATATGCTATGAGAAGCATGGGTTTAAGCACTTTATAAATATCAATTCATTTAATCGTAAGTGAGTCATGAGGCACAGAAAGGTTAAGTAATTTGGTTAAATTCACATAGCTGGTAAATTGTGGAGCCAGGATACAAACCCAGGTAGCATGGTTTCAAATGGCTAATAGATCACAAAAATGTGTTTACATTTATAATGAAAACTATGAAACTGAAACAATTAGGATAATTTTTGCCTATACTAGCAAAGATGAAATAGTTGGGGTACAATCTGTCAGAAAATATGTGACCAAATATTCTCATATATTGTTAGGAAAACTGAAAATTCAAAGCCATTTTTTTTTGAAGGGCAATTTGACAGAATCTAGAAAAATTATAAACAAACTTGTTACTCAGTTTTCCTATACCTATTCTTTTTGAAAACACTGGCAATTGTGTAGAAAGATTTACTCTAGAATTGATTTTTAATAACCACCAAAAAGAAAAAAAGAAAACTTAAGTATCCACCAACAGGGAAGTAGTAAAACAAATTACAGTCTATTTGCCCAATGTAACAATGTAATACTGAGCAGTTTAAAATAAAAAAAAAAGGGAGTGAGAAAGAGAATTTTATTTAGTTCTTTATGTGGCTTTTATTGCTCCAACACGTCATTGTGTGTACATGGTGCTGGGGTTCAAACCTGTGACCTCATGTATGCCAGGCAAGTGCCGAGCCACCACTCCAGACCCATGAGCAGCTTTTTAAAAGCATAATTACATATTGATATGTGTTAATATGGGAAAATAGCTTGAAACTAGCAATACAGCTTAGTAGAAGGGTACCTGCCTCACATACTCAAGCCTCTGGGTTCATTCTCCAATACTGCAACCAGTATCTAAAAGTATGTACAAATAAATATTGTAATTATTTTACAGAATAAAATGCATTTAGAAGTCCTTATGGAGCAAGGCATGATGATTACACACTTGTAATCCCAGCAACCCAGGAGGCTTAGGCTGAAGGACTGCAAATTCAAGGAAAGGCCCTAAGTAACTTATTGATACCCTATATCAAAATAAAAAATAAAATCAGCTGGGAATGTAGCTCAGTGGTAAAGTGCCCCTGGGTTCAATCTTTAGTACACTCCCCCCCAACACAAAAGTGTGGCGTGTAAGAATCTATACGTGTGTGCCTATGCACACACATGCATTGAAGATACCTGCTAACGTCATAAGAAACTATTAATTGTCTTTAGGGAGTGAAAAAGGAAGCAGAGGAGAAAGAGGTGGTTTATGTTCTTTACTTTTCCCTTAATACTACTGTTTAGCTTTTGTTTTCATAACTACACATTTAACTGTTACACTTACAAAGTTTGAAGAGCTTTACAAGAACAAATTGTTTTAGAATGGATTTATAACAATTTTATAGATACCAGGCCAAACTTGGCTTTAACATAGAAAATGAAATAGTGACTTTGAGTATAGATAAAAATCATTTAAGGATCTCACAAATAACCCTCCTAGGAAAAAGAAAAAATCTAAAGGAAGAAAAAAAATAAACATCCCTGAAGGGAGAAGCTATAAACATAAAAGAATCTACCATCTTCTCAGGGACAGAGATCTAACAGAGATATGTTTTCCTTTATATTTACTCAGTGCAAGAGATAAGAATGAAGATGGCCAGCAAGAGACACAGTAGAAGCAACTAATCTGGAGTAAAAAACCATCGTTCCTTTGATCTCTTGTTTTAACTAGCTATGTGAGTTTGGACAGTTGCTTGATATTTCTTTTCCAAACATTTCTCAAAAACGTGAAGAAACTGAATTCAAATTCTAGGACCCTCCTTGATCTAAAACTTTAAAAATTTTAATTATTTTAGCATGGTTTGAAGAAAATCCCTACATATAACCTAATAATATACAACCATAGATAAAAGTTTCACTAACAAACACAGCAATTTATTAAGGAGACGTTGCTGGCCTGACCTTTGCCTGCTATAAGGAGTTCACCAGCAGTCAAGCTTCTGACACATCCAGGTAAAAGAGGCACTTTTCCAGCTGTGCAGAAGCAGAATGCTACCGAGTACTGTGGACAAGCTGATGACTCATTTTAGGTACTTTTCTTTTCGTATCTCTGAAAATTTCCTGAATAGAAGCCAATCAGGTTGGGCACAGTGTCGCATGCCAGTAATCCCTCTGACTCAGGAGGCTAAGACAGGAGGATCCCGAGTTCAAAGCCAGCCTTATTTTGAAGCCCTGTCTCAAAATAAATTTTAAAAAAAGGGCTGGGGATATAGCTCAGCAGTTAAGTGTCCCTAGGTTCAATCCCTGGTACCAAAAATAAGCCAATCAGACCAGAGGACCTCTAGCCTCAGCATGATATGAAACGGTGTACTGAGACACTGTCATCTATTGCCCATGTCACTATAGTGACTTTAGTGGGCTGGAGCAGTTTCTCAGTGATTAGAGCACTTACCTGGCATGTGCAAGGACCCGCGTTCGAAACCCACCACCACGTACACAGCTGGGTGTCAGAGAAACCAGAACCAGATGAAAAATAAAAGATTGTCTCTCTCTCTCTCTTAAAATAAATGGTGACTTTAGTGAAAAACTCCCCCAAGAGTGACTTTCTAAGAAAGCTTCATGTCAGGCATGACAGCACATAGTTCCAACTACTCAAGAGCTAAGGTAGGAAGATCTCTTGAGCCCAGGAGTTCAGGGCCAGTCAGTATAACAAAGCAAAACCGCACCTCTTACAAAAATGAAGAAATTTTAAGATTTAAAAAGGCTGGGGATATAGCTCAGTGGTTGAGTGCTTGCTGAGCATGCACTAGGCCCTGGGTTCAATCCCTACTACCACCCAAAAACAAAACAAAAATCAACCACACCAACCAGGGGCCACACAATGAAAACAACCAGACTGAAAAGCCTCTCCTAATACGAACAGAAAAAAACCATGCTGAGAAACAATCATTGAAGAGGAAATATGAACAAGCACTAAATACTTAGAGGTCTACCAATTTTGAAAAGTGCTAGCTTGAAACAACGAAATAAATGTTTTAGCCTACAAAAGTAGCAACAGTTATTAAAATCCAGAAAATACCCAATATTTTTACAAATCATGCTCCCAAACTCCTTAAAAATGGGAACTCTGGGCTGAAGCGGTGGCTCAGCAATTGCAGCGCTTGCCTGGCATGCGTAAGGACCCAGGTTCAAACCCCAGCACCACATACACAACTATGTGTCAGAACAATGAAGGCCACGTGAAAAACTGATTTAAAAAAAAAAAAAAAAGGAACTCTGATATAAACTCAGAGGATTTAAAACACTTTTGTGGTACTTTATCCCTAGGAAGCACTGTTGTCACCAAAACTTAGGACAAGAACTCAGAGTCTACATTGGTATTCTAACCAGTGATGAACCAGTGTTAAAACTAATCATTACAGCACTTGCCCAGCATGTGCAAGTACACGGGTTCAAACCCCAGCACCCATGTATGCAACTGAGTGTCAGAAAAACAAAAGCCATGTGAAAAACTAAAAAAAAAAAAATCAATTCTCTGTCTCTGTCCTTCTCTTTAAAAAAACACAACTCATCAGCCACCAAAGAGGGAGTGTGTGGGAGACAGCATAGAGTTACAGGTCCCACCGAGTCCAGGACTGCAGATGTGAATGAGGTATCTCATTTCCATGGTCTATACAAGGTTAGGGCACAACTGCAGGCACCTGCCCAATCAAAGCCCCCACCTCCTTTAAGACTGTTATGAAAAATATAGAGCATCCTCCACAAAAGTTGATCTACTTCAAAAACATCCCCCTCAGGAGCTATACTTGCCAGCAAAGCATGCGAAATCAAGTTTTTACATTTCTGTAGAACAGAAATAAAAACCTTGGAATTCCTCTTCCACAAAGGGCAAACAGATCACATAGAAATTCATGTATGGAGTTTTCATGGGAACTAAGCTATATATAGATAAAACTCTTTAGGAGGAAAAAGTCTATACAAAGACTTCCTTTTTACTAAAAAAGCACATTTACTTAAAATTTGTGAAATTGGATTTAAATAAGTTATAGATTATAAATTTGTAGTGCTTATTTAAAACTTCCTGTTACACTGACACACACATACAAAAGAGGGCTCAAGTGAAAAAGTGTTGAAGGTTTTGCCTCATCCTCATGACACTACCAACAGGGCGTGCTGTGTGGAGGTTTTACTGGCTGTAAGAAGGGGAAGGTCCAGGGCAAGTGACTTCCCTTTCCTCTGGCTCCAGAGCTTTCTACACTATGCCCCTCATGATAAACAGGAAGATCATGAAACCAGTATTGCCTGTTGTGCGAAGGTGCCCCCAGCACAAAAGCTGGTATTGGTTCCTATCCTTTTCTCTTTTATCCTGTGTATTTCCTTAAAGACATATGGGAAAGCTACAAAAAGCATTGCCTTCCAAGTAGAAGGCAAATAATACTAATGCAATCATTTAATTCTGAATTTAAAAAAAAAAAAAACAGAAGTCTATTCTTGAGGGGCTAGAGCAGTAGGCTCAGTGGAAGAGAACTTGCCCAGCATACATGAAAATCTGGGCTGGAAGCCCACTACCACATACACACTAGGTGTCAGAAAAACAGATGAAAAAATAAACTATCCCACAAAAAAGAAAAAGTAAAGAAATAACTATTTTTGAGGCTGGAGGATGTAACTTGGTGGTAGAGTATTTATCTAGCACATACGAGGCCCCAGGATCAATCCCACAACTTTTTTTTTTTAAGGGGGGTTGGTGTTGAACAGGAATTAATATGAGAGAAGCACAATTTAGTACCTAAGTAGATGGCCAGACTCAGACGTCATGGAAAGAAGCTTTCAGAATAGCACTCTTCGCCTGAGATCCACCCTGCCTTCTCTTCAACAGGGAAGAACCAAGAAGTTTGAAAAGAGTCTCACTTGTTCTTTAGAGTTGTCTCAAGGAAGAAGATGACCGAGTATCTAAACAGAAGCCAAATGTCAAACTAGACAGTTTTGCAGAAAGATTCTCCTATTTACCATGGATGACATTTTTGTAGTTTTGTGATGTTACAAAATTTGTCCGGGGATTGGGGTGTAGCTCAGTTGTGGAGTAATGACCCAGCATGTGTCAGGTCCTGAGTTCCATCAAGAGGAAAGGAAAGCAGAGGAAACTTGAGCTGAGATTTTAATCTGTATCTTCTAATTCCAAAGTCTATGTTTTTTTCTAGACTTTGCAACTTATTATGAGGGACAACAAAGTGAAAAACCAATAAAGAAATCAGAAAACCAAAGGCGGGGAGGAAACATTCCTGCTACTGCTAAATAGCAGCCTAGTTCCAGTCTATGTTTAAATCATGTCCTAATATTGTACAGAATTTGTTTAAATGCCTTGGTAAAGAGAAATATACTACCTTTAGAATGAATTATTTCTGCTCATTTTGTTGCTTGGGAAACGTTTTTGGAGTCTGTTAACAAGACGATACCAAACATCCATAGCTCAGCAAGACAGTCACTGCGCTGAATTCCTAAACAACAGTCCGCAACCACAGAAAATGGGTAATGCCGCCCAGAATAATCAAAAGCAGCTTCATATTTTCTGAATACAACAAAGCATCGTTTGTATTGAGGCATTTTTAGAAGGTACTACTAAAAGCCAGACTGCAGCCTGGAATGGCTTAAAATACCAAATTTAACAATCACATCAATGGCTTTTAAACTTTAGAGGCAAACAGCTTCCTTTTACTTCAAATTCAAAGTGAAGAATTAGATGCAAAGCTAACAGATTAATTCCGTGCACACAGGCTTAGAGACTATCCAGTGCCTTAATTAACACCATTACAAGTGTATTCAGCCAACCACCTGGGTTTTAATGAGGGAAAGGTGAAGGCCAAATGTTTTTAATAAGCCCCCCTGCTTAAAAAGCACATAAATAAGCAGAAAGGAAAAAGACTAATAAATAGTTATTATTTGGCACATTAAGGAACTGTTCTTTAGTCTTTATTGAGACAGTACCATAATTAAACATTTACAGATTTTTGCTCTTCTGCCTCATCCTGGGCCTACTTCCACAACTGAACAACTATGAGAAGTACAGAGGCCACACATTATGGACTCAAGAATATCAAGAGTGGGGCTGGAGCGGTGGCTTAGCAGTTACAGTGCCCTCCTGGCATGAGCAAGGATGTGGGTTCGAACCCCAGCACCACGTACACAATGAAGCGTCGGAGCAAGGAAAGCCATAAAAATCAAGCGAACAGGAGAAGGGACAGAGGCAGAGGAACCAGCTCTCCTTAGGGAAAGCAAGAGGCCTTGCCTGCCTAATACTTCCATAGGGAAGCCCAAATCCCCAGGGTCTAAAGAAAATGCAAACACTATCTACTGTGAGCTGTGATTACAACACAGACATTAGATAAAAATGATGCTTCATTTCTTGAAGAGTTAAAAAACACAAAGAACTAGCTGAGCCATTGACTTGCTATGTGGAAGTAGTAGCTATTATCATGAACTATACTAGATACCTGTGCTTTGGTAGTTTTCAAAGGGGGCAGGGGAAACCTGATCAGTGTCTATAACTGAAAAATCCAAGATACACATGATGGTAAGAAGCAAAACCCACCATGCCCTACAGAAGCTAAGAAATCCATACATACTCTTCCTGTCACTCTTGGAGCTAGAACCCAGGTATGTGAACCCAGCTCAGCCTTTTACAAGCACCTATCTTACATTTTGTAAGTTTCTTGGCTATTCTTAAGTATTTACTTTTTCAGTTCAGTTTTTTAAAACACCAATTTTATGTTTTTAAAAAAAAAAAAAAAAAAACTGTAGGGCTGGAGCAGTGGCTCAGCGGTTATGGCGCTTGCCCAGCAAGCACAAGTACATGAGTTCAAACGCCAGCTCCCATGTACACAACTGTCAAAGCAACGAAAACTATGTGAAAAACCTCAAACTCAAAAATTGATTCTGTCACTGTCTTTCTCTTTTAAAAAAAAAAAAAAAATCAAAAAACAAAACTGCAGGACTTTTAAGGAAATAAAAATGCTCTGAGCTGGACATGGTGGTGCACATCTATAATCCCAGAGACTTGGGAGGCTGAGGCAGGAGGATTTCAAATTCAAAGCCAACCTCAGCAATTTAGCAAGACCTTGTCTCAACATGAAATATAGAAAGGGCTGGGGATGTGACTGAGGTTAAACACCTCTGGGTTCAATCCTCAGTATCAAAAAATAAATAAAAAATAAAATACTCTATGCAACTACAAGGTCATTTTATATTTGTCCAAACCCCATGGGTTGCTCAACTCAGAACAATAATGAAAACTACCGTCTTTGGTGATGATACTGTATCATGTAGTTTCATCAGCATTAACATGCACTGCTCTGGTGGAGGTAGTTGATGACTGGGAGGCTATGCAAGTGTTAAGGCAAATCTCCAAACCCTCCAATCAATTTTGCTACAAATCCTAAAACTGCTCTTTTAAAATAAGTTTTTTAAAAATCAAAAGACTGGGGGGTACAGATCAGTGGTAGTGCACTTGACTACCATGTGTGAGGCCCAGAGTTCAATCCCCAGCAATACAAACAATAACCAACAAAGGAGGGATTTCATTAGACATTAAATAGAATGTAAGATCATTTTTGAAAAAAAAGTCAATTTAAAATAATGAATCTGCTTATTCAGGAATATGGTATTTCTTTCCATTTATCATTCTTTAAGACTGTTGAAGCAAATGAAACTTTATTGACAAAGTCTGTGCATTTCTTCCTAAAGTTTTGTTTCTATTGCAACATGGACTTCTACTTATTTTCTGAACAGTCAAGGTACAGATAAGATGCCAACTTGCCATGTACCTACCTCTAGTATCCACTCTAAACTCTTGTTAGCTCCAGATTTGATATCAGGTAATCCCAATCTTAGAGCTCAATATTTTTAAATTGTTTAACAGTTTAATGATAGTAACATGAAAGTATTCTGATAGGAAAGGTCAGTTAAACATATGGCAGAAGGTTGTCAACCTCTCTGGAGAGCTTTAAAAACCAAGAGAGTACCTCGTGTGCTTATTTTGGATCAAGGTCTTAGTATAAGAACAAGGGGAAAAAAATGTCCTCATCTGTTCCTCCCCCATTATGGTTTAATATTGATTCTTGATCCCTTAGGTCTAACTCAAGGTCAAGAGAAATATAGGGCTCATTTGGAACAGTGGAGACAAGGTGAATATGTTTCCTGGAAAAAAATACCCACTTTACTGCATTCTCCAACATGTCTGTATAGCCTCCAGAAACCATTTTGCCAGCTAGAAGCATTTTCTAGGTTAGAAAAAAAGTGCATAGTCATAAAAAGAGAATCTTGCTAGTTTTAAAGTTCACTCAATGACTCAACTTTAAACCTGTCTATAATATTTCAAATATCCTTATAAAATATAACTTGAATTTCAATACCTGCCAACATTTTGCCAATACTTGAAAGTAGATACTTGTGACATATTCTTTTAGGGACAAGAGCTAGGGAAAACTTTTTGATACATCTGAAAAATATTTGGCTTCTTTTGAAGAATAAAAAATTTAACTCTAGTTTCCAAATTCTCAAAATAAGTTCAACATAAAAGTGCATATAGTCAAACATTGCCAGTGAAAATCTATACAGGACGTGAAAAGTTAAACTCAATTTTTAAACAATTTCTAAGATTATGAGTCCAAGCACATAAGAATTTTCTTTTGTCTTTGCAACAAAGATTGGTTTTAATTGGAAACAGTAGAGCAAAATTTTTCTATATTGAAGGAGAAATTATTACCCAAGTTTCAGAGCAGGCTCAACACATTAACTAGCTTTAATTTATAGAGAAACCTAGCTCTACTGTTCTTAATATAATGAGCACTAGTACAGAACAACATAAGAATGGCCAAATTTCAAATATTTTCCCCAGTCATCTTATGATATAACTTCATCAAGATTTAAAATTCAGTCTTTCTTCCCAACCTAACACAACAAGGTTCTAGTTAAGAGCAAACAGGCACATACCATACAGATGCTTTATGAGAAATGTTCCCATTGCTTTTTCAAGTTGGTTTACATTAGTGAAAAAGCCATCGTGTGGGAAATATTATGAAGACAGAATTCAGAATAAGCAGTAGTTGCTCTGAAAGACCAAAGGGAGACATAAACCCAAGTCACATGTTCTGAAACTGGAAAAGTTTCAAAGGCAAACTGTGTTCGCCGTCTGGTCCATCTGAAAGGCACGGGAGCCTGAAGTCATTAATACTGTTATTTCCCATGAGCCTGGCACTGGTCAAAGAAGATGGAAGGACTGTTTAGAAAGACTCCAAAACCATGTAGGCAGCTTTGGCTTGGAGACCCCTTGGCCTTGAGTGAAAAAACTTACAGGTTTACATCTCCAGCCCAGCAGAGAGTTTAGGATCTAACTTCATGCTACAAATCACAAAGGCTTCTGAACAAATAAAGCTTTAGAACCAGTGTCAGATGAACCAACACTTAAAAAAAGTTAACAGCTTTCAGTGAATTTATGAGAAAGGTTTTTTTGGCCTTGACCCAGAAAAGGATGAATGTACCCCTGGACAGAAATGATGTGAACTCAAATTTCTCCATAGTAACAGTTTTAATTAATTATTCAAAGCCAGGAGTTGATTTTCTAAGGTTATGAGCTAACTATAGTCTCCTGTTTATATCATTAAAATCTGATTTTTTCTATTCTTTGTATCTGCTTACCCAGGCATTAAATGAGAAGCTTATAATGAAATCTTAACAGCAAAACTACACAACGGCTCTGCTTTTAAGGTGAGCTTGCCGTTATCCAGACTTGGTTTAAGAGATAATTAGTAAAACAAATTTTGTCTAGGTTCCACATAACCAAAACATTTCTAATTCTACTTAGTCTCAGAGGTATAGACACAACAGATACTATTTTCATAAGGCACTTTTAAGATCTTTTGAACTGAAGAGTTAATTTGATGTTTCAGTAATAAGTATTTATTGTACTCCAACAGAAATTAAAACTAAAATGTTATTCAATATACAGTAACTTTAAAAAACAAGCCATTCCCCAGTGACTGGCTTAACCTGAGTTTACAGATTAAAATGCAACATTTCAGTGTAGCCAATTCCTGCTAACAGATTGCACCAAACATGCAGACAACAAAGGTTTGCTAGCAAGAGAAACAGCGTTAACACTAAGTTGTCACCAGAAAAACCTCGAAGACATCGCAGGGAACGTAATGCTGTTAGGATCACCATGGCCCCACATGCACCAGAACACTACAGACAGGAGTGAAACCCAGGCCAAATTAAGCACTCTCCTCAACATGAAAACTAGCAGCCTGGCGTTAAGTGGGAGTACACCTGTTAGAAGTAAAATCCGATACCCAAAAAAATGAGAACCAGTCAGCCAACAGTTGTTCAAACATAAAATGTAACTGCATGTGGCATATGGGAAAGGGTTTTCTAGAAATCAAATTCCTGAACACACCTGCTATCCCTCAACGTCTTCAACCTGACTGCCTCTGGATCCAAATGACCTGTTACAATTATGAACTTTTAAAGGCTTCTGGGGAAGGATTTGGTTCAGAACCCAAACTCAATTTTCAAAGTCCCACTTTTCACAAGAAAGTTCAGGAATATATTTTGGGTTTCTCGTAGCCTCTAGGATGCCGTTTGTTCTAACCCTCTCCAGCCCACTCCCAGCCTGGAGCCAGGCTGCCACCCCCGCCCACTGTGCTTGCTCTGCCCATTCCTGTACACATACCAGTTTCCTTCTTGCTTCCCTTTCCTCCCTCTCGGCTCTTCTTCAGCACAGCCTTTAACATTTTCAACACTCTCTGGTCTCTGAAGAGAAAAAGAGGGGAGAGAAGAGGAGTTAAAGTTTGGAAAAGATGGAATGTTACTTGTGTTATCGACATAAGTGGTAACTTGTGCTTGAGCAGATCACTCAGATAAAACTACCTTGAGTTTTACATCCGATTCCTATTAATAAACAATGGTGAGAAACTAAATGTGATGACACAGGAATGTTTAATGACTTTTAACAAAACGATCAGAAGTTTACTGTCTTGTTATAAAAGTTACAAAAAAAAAAAAAAACCACACACACTAGTGCATTCTCAGCATTCCACATCTAATTAAGGTTCTGAGTACACTACCGTAAGATATTTGGCATGGCAACGCCATCTCCCAACCCTAGTTATCAAAAGAAGAAAACAGGGGCTGGAGCAGCGGCTTGGTGGTTATGGCACTTGCCTGGCATGCGTGAGTACAACGGGTTCAAACACCAGCACCCACATACACAACTAAGTGTCAGCAAAAGCCATGTGAAAAACTCAATAAAAAAGAAAAGAGCAGAAGATGAAGTCAAAAGGATAATGGTTCACAAAGAGGCTGCATGGCCTAAGGTAACATTTTACACGAACCACTAATGAAACAACCTCAAGGAAAAAACTTCCGAAGGTTATCAGAATAAAATGTACCTTGTAAACATTTGCAAAATAAATACAAAGGGAACACACTGCAACCCTGATGTCAGGCAACTTGCTGAAACTGCACACACTACTTTATGTTTTTACTATGTAGTTATGACTTGGGGACAAAGAAGGGAAGTCAGGAGAAGAGGCTGTGGCATTGTGGTTGAATCCTTCATAAGAAGGAGCTGGATTATTTAAGCAGAGTTTTCACTGAGCTTGTAAACACAACACAATGGACTAGACCCGAGAACAAACAGGAAACCACCTCTACAGCAAGAGGTGGACAATAAGACCATTATTTCCTCATGAAGCTAACATCCTTCAGCTCTCCTGTCTCTAACTCAGATGATGCCTGGACAACCCCACACACTAGCCAATTCTGATGGGTCATGTTACCATCACAGCATTGCCAACGCACTGAGGATAGCAGAAGGCAAGCAGGCTGCTCCTGGACCGCTGAGGGAGAGGAGGGCAGGGAGAGACTCCTAGGTAGAGGAGGGCTCCTGAACCTGCCCAGCTTCAAAAGGCCTCAGTGACAGCCCACCTCTCAACTCCTGGAGAAAAAGAGGTCTTACGGGATCCACTGAGAAGGATAAGAAGCCCCAGTGTGCTGCCATTCACAGAACCACACAGTGTAAGCATGCACAGTGACCTTTCCTATCTTTTAGTCCAGGCCGTATTTATTTTTCCAAGTCCTTTGTTTCACCAATGAAGAAACAGAGACCCTGGGAGGCTGACTTGCCCAGGGGTCACTCAGCTAATTAACAGCAGGGCCAGAATCCAAATCTGCAGAGGCCTAGTAGAGGCTTGCCTTCCCCTGCTCAGCTGGCTGGCTGGCCAGCCTGCCGGCCTCTCCTCTCAGATCAATGAAAGCTTTGGGCAAACACACAAATAAAACTGAGGGATATTAGGAAGATAATATCTAAGGCAGAATTTGGAGAAAGCCATAGTGGTTATTAAGGTGATTTTTTTTAACCCTAATAAACAAGTCTTTACACACAAAAAGAGGATGGCTCATAGCCCAATTCTGTTTTTAAAATGCTACTTAAATCGGTCCTGGTTTCAGTAAAGGGCCAACACAATCTGGAAGAGGGCACACTATGCTTCCCTAGGGGAGCCTCCAGCAACATAAATTTCTCCTAACAGTCATGCTTTAAAAAAAGCAATGAGGGGCTAGAGCAGTGGCTTGGCGGTTATGGCACTTGCCTGGTATGTGCAAGTACGCAAGTTCAAACCCCAGCACCACGTACACAATGAAGTCTGAGCAACAAAGGCCACGTGAAAAACTAAAAATTGTTTCTTTTTCTGTCACTCTTAAAAAGCAATGAAAAATGTGGTGAAAAAAGGACGGGCAAAATTAAATAATGCCTAATAGGCACATTAAAAAAAAAAAAAAACTTCAGGGTTTGTAATTTAGCAAAGACTACATGCTTAGAAAAGAAAAATACTGACAGTCATGCCATCAAAGCTTATCCAAGGCTCCTTGCACAACCTGTGGCGACTCTTCCAGAGGCCTGCATTTACCTGGATGTCTCATCAGCTACGTGAAACTGCTCTTGATTAGTCACCAGGTCATTATCAAGTTGCAGCAGCCCTAACCTGCCACTCAGAATATGCATGTCACAGAGCAAGGACTAGGTAACACTGACTTTGGTGTCTCTCCAAACAACGTGTTCGTGGATTTGGAAGATCTCAGCCATTTACAGGATAGTCCCATCTTCTTCATCAGTGGTCTTAAGGGAAGTGAAAAAGGCTATTAAATATCTGATGAAATTTCTCTTCCAGTTCCTGTTTTCCCTCCATAAATAGCAACTCCAAGGAAAGAGCTTAAAATGGTATTCTAAAAGCATTCCAACAGTACCCTGGAGAAATTCACTGATTATACCCAGTGCAAAAACAAAGACTCTACCACCACCATAACACATATGCACATGCCCCTTCACAAACACACATGAAAGAAAAAAAAGACTTCCCAGAAAGTTCAATTCAGAAATTAGCAAAGATCCACATGGAACTACTCAAAGTCTCCTGGAAGCTCCAGTCACCATGGTCTAGAATCCATAACTGGAATTTGATATTCGTCAACAGATAAAGACTGTACCCATCTGAAAGGGAATGACCAGAAAAGGCAGCTATAAAAATAGGATAGAGGGGCCAACACTATATATTCCAGAGAAGATTATCTAGCACACTTGACAGCATCCATGCACTTATAAACACATGTCACACAGAGTTCTGTCACACAGCGTGCTATCAGAGCCTGATACTCTTAAACACTGATGTGATACAACTATTTCCCCTTGTTCTGACTCCGTTATTAGGTTCCTTTCTTAGCCTGCCAACCATGGGGGTGAGAGTACTGGTCCGGTCAATACAACTGCATGGCTTATGGATAGGTACAATTCTGGGCATAAATTAATAAACCTGTACTCTGACTTTAATAAAGCTTACAAGAGCTTTTGTTTATAGAGTCATTTTGCCAAGTCCTGTCCATTTATGACAGAGAATATGTAGTTTCTTACCCCAGTCTGAGGACCAAAAGGAAGATAGGGGCAATGCCACCATGAAGTTGACATGGGATGGCAGACAGCAAGGGCTCCCTGAATACACCCTCCGCTTCATCTCACACTTCCCTTCTAGCAGTAACTTCAACTACCGTCACTTTTCCCCTGAAAGGGTGAACACTGATCTGTCATGAACAAGAACAAAAACAGGAATGATGTTAACCAGCCTTCCAGACACAGTAATTCAGACCCAGACGATTAGATCCCAGCACACTGAATAAAAACTGCCAGAAGCTATCAAGTTGCTACCAGAGAACCATGCAGGTGGTGAGGACATACCCAGGACAGTACTCAGGGAAGTCCTTAGGCCTGTTCAGCTTCTTCCTGGCCTCTAGGTATAGAGCAAGATGGACCCCCTTGCAACGAGAGTCTTATCTTTCAGGCAAGCAAGTCAAAAACTCCTTTATAAGGATGCTCCAGGGGGCAAGGGTGGGAGGAGTCAGGGTGAGCTTCTTGCTTCTTCAGCTCTCAACGAGCAAGGGGCCATATCTTAGGGTACCATGTTATGAATTCCAATAAAAGGAAGGTCAACCTCTAGATTACTACAACTGAAATTAACTAGAAGAAATTTTCCTGATGATCATTTAAAAGAGAATAAAAACCAGGCATGACAGTGTTCACCTTTGCTCTCAGAGACTGAAGCAGCAGGACCATAGGCCAGCCTCGGCAATTTAGGGTACCCTTGCATCAAAATAAAATAAAAAGGCTGGAGATGCATCTCAGTGGTAGAGCATCTCTAGGTTCAATCCCCATACCACCAAAAACCTGGGGGCACGGGGGAGATACATGACATTATCCCTAGAAGGCCAATGACTTGAAGTCACCCAAATGCCCTTATTTCTGTTATCATTCAACATCTACATTTCCCAGATGCCATAGATTCTTACTTTTAAAACTTCCATGAGATAAAAAGACCATCACAAGCTTACTTTCACTTCAAGTATTTTTCCTTTCGCACATCAAGTTTCGGCAAACAGGTACCTCATCTATCATGTCTTAAAATTCTGCACAGTATGTTACATTAGCATATAAAATGTAACTAAAATCACAGGAGGTAAAACAATGAGAAGGTTTCAAAACAAGACCCAATCTATCTCGGTTTACAATCACTGAGGCAATATCATAACTTGTCTGGAATTACAGAAAAGCACTAGCATTAAAATTCTCCTCTTTGTGCCATGTCTGTCTACACAATTTCAAATCCAAGCTCAGAGCTGAGGACACTATGTTTATTTTTTAATACATGAAAACAGAAGCCAGAACACAGGCTTTGCACCCCTCTGTTCTCAGTATTTGTTGACAGATTTACCCAGGCTGTGATGAACACAGATGAGAGATTTCCTCCTAAATCAAGCAATCAACATTTACAGCAGTTTATAATGGACGGAGAACATTCCTATGTATTCTCATTCACAAGGAATTCAAGTAAACTCGGTTAAATACAATCTGACATCAGGTAATCAAACAAAAGAAAAATGCTACATTTCATAACTATACCTCAAAAAACCTTGAAATCTCCAGGCCAGTTATCACAAATACCTAACTCTTGTACTTTTTAAGAACTGTCTCCCATCAAACCATGCATCTGGGCTCGGAGCAAAATTCTGAAGATGCCTCTTTTGACAACATAAAGCCACAGCAGTAATATTTGCAAGTGAAACACTAAACTATGGTGCATATAAGTATCAAATTTATTTTTTTTACATCCCTAATGTTAGGCACTCAAAGTCTTTTTTTTTTTTAAGCCTAGTTAATCCGACTTATCTAGTTATAACCATGTCTTCTGCAGGACTGCTTTTAGGACTTCTCTTGGTATTAGCAAGAATCGTTGTTTATCAAAAGGAAATGGGTGGTGGCAGTAGGTCTGGAGCACCCCACCAGATAAATACAGAATGAAGCAAATAGAAAACAAAGCTGAACACAGACCACAAAAGGGAACAGGGAGGTGGGCTAGAGGAAATTCATGGGAAACCTAGTGTTACTGAAGAACCCTGAAAGCAAGTGCCACTTCTCCGGTGCTGAGAGATCCCAGGCTGGGAAAACCACCCATTGATGAATGCTTGAAATTCCAGAATCTCACATTTTTGCCCCCTCTAGCAGAAAAAAAAAAATCTAGGAATCAACAGACCTGGTCCCTAGTAATGGGACTGGGAACAAGTAAGGAAACTTTTCCAGCATGCAGAGGTTCATCCAACAGGAGTCAAAACATCCAGAAAACATTTAAGACCAGTAAAGACCTAGCTTTCGGGTTTCCTCATTCTGCATAGCTGCAAGTATGATACCAACAAACTATTTAGTCTACTAATACAAAGGCCCAACAATTCAGCCCTTAGTCAAACTCATTTCTACAAATTGAAGCTATTTTACAGTTCCTTTCTTTATAGTTAGGTTTAACCTAACAAACAACTAAGATTTGTTTGGTACTAGGGATTGAACCCAGGGACACTTAACCACTGAGCCACATCTCCAGCCCTTTTTATTTTGAGGCAGGCTTTAAACATATGATCCTCCTGCCTCAGCCTCCCAAGCTGCTAGGATTACAGGTATGCACCACACCTGGCAAATAGTCTGAATTAAAAAAAAGGTTTTAGGCATGAAATTTAAACTCAAAATTTAGTGGAAACTCCCTATTAGAATGAAATCACTTTCAACCTATACTTAAAATATTCTGTAGTTTCAGGAAGAGTTGTTTTTGGGGCGTTTTTTATTTTTGATCTGACGCTCTAAAATTAGTATTTAAAGTTGATAGAAAATTACTTTGTTGAAAGAAGGTCTTATTTTTATAAAAAGAAATTTCACTTTTGGAGGAAAATAAAACTACTAGTTTCTGTATACAAAAGCCATATTTTATATTACTGTGACAGGAATTTTTTTTTTTTAAGTACAATTTTAACAATGCTTCCTCTGTAAAGCTTTCCCAGGACACAGGGGGTCAAAATGCTTTAACTCTATATCCCATCTCATACTAATACCGTGATTATCAACCAAAATTATGGTAGAAAATGTTGAACTGTACAAATCCCCCAAAGGCACCTAGCAGCATACCTTACATACACAACAAGCATCTCTAAATAAAGGTAACAAGATTACTGTGGAAGGGAAATCAAAAAATCAATGGCAATTCTCTCCAACAAGAGCTTTTGATTAAAAATTTTGGAATTCTTGCCAGGCTCAGTGGTGCACAGCTGTAATACCAATAACTTTGGAGGTCGAGGCAGGAGGACTGCAAGTTCAAGGTCAGCCTCAGAAACTCAGTGAGACCCTGTCTCAATAAAAATTAAATTGGGCTAGGGCTGTAGCTCAGTGGTAAAGCACCCATGAGTTCAATCTCCCAGCCAACCCCCAATACAATTCATAATGCTTTTGGCACTAAGTACTAATTCCCAAGTTTATAGTCTAAATCACCGGGTTTATACATGGACAATAGCACATTTGCACAGCAGGATGGGGGCCTCAGAAGCACAGGTTACAGGAAGGTTTTATTTTGGTATTTCAGATATGCACACAGAAGGGATGAGGCAATGACAGAAAAGCCAAACTCTAAAAATCAATACATTTGTTCTCAAACTGGGATGGGCTCAGATGGGAAGTAACCAAGAGCAGCGTTCCTGGCAGTAAGTACCACGGCTCTGAGGCCAGTGGCTGCCAGACAAGGACAGAGCTCCCACCTTACAGAAAGTCCCACCCACGGCAAGCTGTCCCCTTCCCTCTACAAATGCTCTCAACCAAGTCTTCCTTCCCTGAGGACACTCAGTCAACAGAAAATTACTCGCAGTATTATCACTGTTATGACCACTCAGATGTCACACTGGAGAAAGCAAAAGAATTTCTCAGGCCACTTCAACGCCCACATTGGAATCGCCTTCTGACCTTATACCTGCTCACCACCTGCTCCCCACAGCTGGGAACCTCGATTTGCCCCTCCCCCACCATATTTTTTCACTTTAACATCAAGGATAGTTGTGGGCTGGAGCGGTGGCTCGGTGGTTACGGTGCTTGCCCAGCACGCACAAGTACACGAGTTCAAACCCCAGTACCACGTACACAACTAAGTGTCAGAGCAACGAAAGCCATGTGCAAAACTAAATAAAATTGATTCTGTCTCTCTCACTTAAAGAAAAAGCCTCTTTAAAAAAAAAAAAAAAAAAGGATAGTTGTGGAGGAACACAATTTTAATCCACCTATAATTTTCAAACGGAATGGTTGTACAGGGTGTGATGGCACAAGCCTGTACTCCCCACAGCTCGGGAGGTCGAGGCAGGAGAACGGCAGGTTCAAAGTCGGCCTCAGCGACTTAGCGAGGCTCTAAACTTAGTGAGACTGTCTCAAAAAATAAAAAGGGTTAGGGATGCAGCTCAGTGGTTAAGTGCCCCTGAGTTCAATCCCCAGTGCCCAAAAGGAAATGGTAGTGCAAAAAAAAAAAAAATTCATTTTTTAGTGAATTTAAGTAAGTTTAATATCCTCAGTTAAAACGCAAAGCCCTGAGCAATGGAGACGCTTACCCTGGCTATCTGGGGCTGGCAAGAGGCAGAAACAGTAACAATCTGATTTTCCAATTGGGGAATGAGCACTAAGCTAGTGTTGGGCTTAGAAAACGATACCTGAGCTTTAGCACGCCAAGTAGTTTGAACTAAAGGAGAAAGGAAGGCCTCAGAAGCAAAGTCTCTCTAACCTTCTACCCTTTCATCCCAAGGCAAGTCATGGAAACCAAAAATCCTCCTTCCCTAAGTGAGGCACTCAAACTAGAACCATCTCCCCTACAGCAAGTCATAACACCTAGAAAGGTTACCTTACTTCTCTGGCAGACCTCAGTTCACGTACAGGGACATGAACCTAGAGGCACTCAATCACCAAACTACATTCTCAGTCCTTTTTAAATTTTGATACAGGGTCTCCTAAATTGCTGTGGCTGGCCTCCAACCTGCAATTCTCCTGCCTCAGCCTCTCAAACTGTTGGAATTAGACACAGGTTGCTGGAATTACTGTGCCCAGCCCTTTTCCTGCCTCTCCGTGAAGGAGTTGGTCATCGGGAAATTTTCTTCTACCTTGTCTGATACACAAGACCCTCATACTGTGGGGCATTGTTGCCCCACACTGGGAATGAAGGAATGCCACAGAAGCAGTCCACGAAGAATCTGAACAGATAGGCCTAGATGGGTGCCCCCTCAAGCTATTATCATCATATCACACCCTTCTTCCCACAGTTCTACAAACCTAAGCATTCTTCAAACCTAAGCATAAAAACAGACGGTTTATCCCTGGGTTTTTGGGTCTTCATTTTTGAAGGCCCTGGTGTCATATAAAACTGATTAAATTTCTTGAACTTGTCTCTTATGAAACTATCTTTGTTGAAGAGTCTCAGCTGTGACCCTCACAGCAGGTAAAAGGTATCCCAACTTCCGCACTGGCAATTACAGGTTTTCATTCTACACATATCTACTCTGCCAGGAAACAAGGGACCAAGTCAAACAAAAGGGACCAGGTCACGACAGAGGAGAAAGACAACAACTTTGACAAACAAGGGCAGGAACCTAAGAAAGTTCATGTCTCCATCTTCTCTATAAAGAAATAAGGTGACAGAGGTGAAGGTTCAAATAGCCCTATAGAAAAGGAGAAGAAGGGAAGTATAGGACCAAAGGACAGCTGAAGAGCTCCAATCACCCAACCCAGGCGCAGACCAGGGCACAGACCAAATGATGAAACTGTTGCTCCCCCTCTGAGGCTTGGCTCCAAGAAAGAACCACCCAGAGGATGAGAGGACCAACCAGTGATCAGACAGTTTACAGCCTGGAAGTGCTTAGAGTGCTGTGCCACGGAATCAACACCACACAGGAAGGGAGTGCAGTCCTAAAAGGACAGCCAAAGAAAAAAGCAATGTGTCTCTAAGAGACCAAGAATAAACAGTTTCAGCAAATGAATGAGGTTGCTGAAGAGTCTGGTTCTTTTAAATGAATCTTAAACTTTGGATGTGGGACAATCTCAGATTATGTAAAGCTCACGCAATTGGTAAGGGTGGAGCTAGGACTTGAACCCAGATCTGACTTAAAAATCGCAGGCAGGGGCTAGAGTGGTGGCGGTGCTTGTCTGGCATGCACAAGTACACGGGTTCAAACCCCAGCACCCACATACACAACTGAGTGTCTGAACAACGAAGGCCATGTGAAAAACTCAATAAAAATTGATTTTGTCTCTGTCTCCGTCTCTCTCGCTCTCTTTAAAAAAAATAAAAATAAAAATAAAAAGCGCAGGCACTGAGCAGCTATCTCCAAAGTCCTCGACAAACTCAGCAGAAAGGAGACAGGAAGAGTCTGGGCAAACAGTGTAAAAGCCACACAAGTGGCTTTCTACAGGAGTGACAGCATGATAGTCAAAGGCAGCTCCAAAAACACCACCAACACAGGGTCCCAGAGACCACGAAGCCAAAATCTCCTAAAGATCCCACCGGGGTTTGAATACGAACCATAGTCTTGAAAGTGGTCTCGTTCTCTCACACGCAGGTCTGAGGACACAGCTCAGGCCACAGTGTGCCTCCCTGGAGATCCAGGTTCTAATCTAACTGCTAAGGGTTATAGCAATTAGCTCCATAATCACCACACTATGAGAATGGTATTTTCTCTCGTCTCTTCTCCTTCCTGTTGTATTTCCCACTTGTAACACACAATAGGGCTACGGTCCCCAACTTCAACTGATGTGTAGCAACCTACTCCCTGAACAAGAGGCCATCCACATACAGCGATTTGGGGCAAGTTTCACAGACTCATCTAACAGAACTGCAGCTCTCTTTCTTGCTGGACTGGATAATGTCCGGTTTCTTCCAATGTGTGCTACAACTTTAAGTGTGAAACTTTATTTCTTGTGACCAAGACCACTGAAGTCACTGTAGCTGGATAGACCATTGCCATAGAAAAAAACCCTCAGAAGGCTATGGTCTGAGTGATAAGCTTTTAATATGGAAAAAAGAGACCTAAGACATTTTTTGAAAGTGCTAAAAGGCACTCAATGCCAGCCAAATGAACTCTGGTATTATAAATCTAAACAAATTAATTTTTTTTTAAATTGCAGTGCATCTGGCCTCAAGGTGAAAAAGGTCAGACAACTTCAAAGATGCCCCATGAAAGTCAGCTATTCATTATTAAAACATCTCTTGCTTACATAGCTGACAGATGAATCTTTCACTTAATGCCCCAGAATAAAAAGACATCAAAATCCTTCCTCCACTTCTGTTAGTGACTTGCAATAACTATGAAGAAGGGTATAACCTTCCCAGCATCTAATTTCATTAGGATGGGAATTCCTAACACCCATGTAGGTTTTTTTTTTTCCCAAACTCCCCCAGGTGATTCTAATGCGCATCCAGCAAATTAACCCCACACACCAGGTTCTGCACCAAGCACTTAACACATATGGAGTCATTCAGTCCTCACAATCACTCTGTGGAGGCACACACAGGCTAGTGACTCACCCAGGGACACACAGCTCATATGTTGCCATCTAGGAAATCTGGCTCTAGAGTCGGACCAGTCTCTACACTATGCCCCTTTTAGATAAAAATGGGAAAGACTAGTTCCCAAGGACTTGGTGAGAGAGCATAACACAGGAAAAACTGCCCAAAAGAACAACAAAATTGGCCACATTCACACAGCAAAACCCCATGCTTCAACTCTATCCTGGAAAGGAAACTGCCCTCATGAGCAATACCTACTAGTCCAGTCCCTAGTTCTGCTAGGGGTCCAACGGATCTGAATTATTTCAAACTACAATGTTGTGACCTGGAGATACATGCAACAGAACACATATTAAAGAGCAAGCTCTCGAGTTCATCAGCCCGTACGGGAAGAACGCTGGGAGCTAGGCCAGAATGCCAAGGGGAAGAATTATCTGGAGCAAAGGCAATGCTTTTCCCATCCCAACTCAATCACTTATCCTCTTCTGTTAAAGAACTCAAAATGCCACTCCATTTCTCAGTGACTGAATTGTATGACACTTGTTAAAGGTGACAGAATGCGGAAAGGAACGGCCTGATGCCCTCTCTTTCTCTGGGCAGATTTACAGTCTAACAAACTTGATAGTGTTTTAAGCTTGTACATCGAGTTCTCAATTTAACTAGGGTATATCTTCAGTGATAATGCAATGGAGAGCTGAAATTCATACAAGCATCCCCTCCTACCAGAGCTAAAGCAGATATAAATAAGCATATGCAATGCTGCCCTCATCTGAGATTTGTAAAGGAAACCATTCTTCGCTGTAAACATTTGGTTGCAGGAAGCAGTGTTAAAGGGGACTGCCACCAGGGCCTGTGTGACAGATCACAAGGGTATGCACGATAGTTTGATTTTTAATTGACTCCAACAGTCCCAGATGGGGAACACTAAAGCTCCAGATGACAAAACCCAGACAAGTCATGAGAGCAAACAAAAGCCAAAAGTGCTAAGGAGTTGTTTTTTATGTTAAAAAGCCCAGGTTTCAGATTTAATATTAACAAATCCAATCTCAAAACAAGACAAGAAAGATACAAGGGTGCAGTCCAAGGTGTGAATTTATAACTTTGGGTGTCACAACTGCTTCGGTTATCTGGAATCTCTAATCAGAATAATGCTTTTGAAGAGGTAGGGGTGTACCTTAGTGGTCGTGCACTTGTCTAGCATGTGCAAAAGCCTAGTTTAATCCCCAGCACTGCCAAAATGAAAAAATAAAAGTTGCAGAATAATGCTTCTGAGTGGTTTTAAAGTAGAAAATGTAAGAAAATAAATCATACTGAAATACAGATATCAAAATACTTAAAAAGCAACTCTGGTTATAGTAATGCACGCTTTTTCAACACAAGATAGCAGCGGATTTAACAACTACAACAGCTTTTAAAGCAGTGATGGGTACACATGACAGTTTAAACTACCTCCAGGAATGTAATACGAAAGTCTTACTTCTATGTGTCAAAGTGACAGGTGCTGAGGTTACATAGCTTTGCTAACCACTTTCATTACTGAAGCAAAGACCACATTTTGGCTAGATGTTAGTAGAAATAAACATGTGATTCCTTCTGCTGTTATTCCACCTACCTGAGATCACAGAATGCATCCCACCCAATCCAACCAATAACCTCAAAGGTTAAGGAAAGGTACCCTAACCCTGTGCATCAATCAGACTTAAAGACTTACGTACGGATAGCTCAGGTATTTCTACAGTAACTCAACTTTATCCAATCATGGAACCACTGAAATCCAGAAAATTAAAGTAATTTTTAGATGGGCACACTTCAAAAGGAATTCACGCATTCCTTATATGCAGCATGGCTAGCAATTAAATCTCATGATTACTTTTCAAAGTAGTCTGTTAAAGCTCTATTTAAGGGCTGGAGCAGTGGCTCAGTGGTTACAGCGCTTGTCTGCCATGCATGAGGACGTGGGTTCAAACCCCAGCACCACTTACACAATAAAGGGTTGGAGCAATGAAAGCCATGTGAAAAACTAAATAAAAGTGATTATCTGTCCCTTGTCTTAAAAAAAAAAAAAAAGTGTTGTTTAACAAGAATGTCCATCACCATGATACTATCTAGAGCAATCAGGCCTGGCACTGCAGGAGAAGGGCTTCTGGAAACTTACACGGTGAAACAACATGCAGAAATGGAAAAGTTACATCTCATATTTAGGGCAGGGCATTTTCTCTTTATTATTTCAGCATATTCTTACATATTGGAGAGATTCATTGCCAGATGTTCATATATGCATACATAATAAAGTAACTTGAGCCTGATCCAGTATCTCCCTCCTTTGCCCACTCCCTTGTCTCCACTCTCATGGCCCCTTATTACACACATTAACACTAGCTGCATATTAATTTTTGAATTTTCAGTTTTTAAATGCCTGTATATTATTTGGCTTCTCTGGATAGTCAAGTGTACAGAATTTACCACCCCTATTTTCCCTCCATCTGCACCCTCCCTGCCTTCTCCCCCATCCCCACTTCATAGCTGTAGTTTCCCCAGATTATTTGATACTTCAAATTTGGTGTGTCTAGCAAATAAAGTTGTCTTTCACCCTGTTCTTGGTTTTACTCTAGCTTATACAAATGAGAGAAAACATTCAACCCTTAAGTCTCTGGGTTTGGCTTATTTTGCTCAGCATGATTTTTTTCCATTTTCATCCATTTACCTACAAAAGTGGTGATATTTTAATAGCTGAATAGAAATCCAGAGCGAGAGCGAGTGAGTGTATGTGTATGAATGTGCACGCGAGAGTGCACAGGTGTGAGATTGAGAGCAAGCGTGAGTGAATGTGACTACGTGTGCACATGCGTGCACAAGAGCATGCGTGTGCATCAGTTTTGTATCCATTCATGCAGTGAGGGGCATCTGGGTTGATTCTATAACTTAGCTATTGTAAAATGAGCTACTATAAACATTGATATAGCTGTGTCTCTGTAGCCAGTATGCTGATTCCAGCTCTTCTGGGAAAATACCCAGGGGTGGGATAGCTGGGTTATATATGGTGGCTCCATCCCTAATTTTCTGAGGAGTCTCCACACTGCTTTCTCTGATTGCTAGTGATGAAGAACACTTTCTCACAGTTATTGGCTTTTTAAATTTCCTGTTGAAAGTTTCTATTTTGTTCCACGGCGCATTACTGATTGGACTGTTTGTGGTTTTGATATCAAGTTTGAGTTCTCTGTATATTCTGGAATCAGTCCCCTACTGGAGGTGCAGCAGGCCATTATTTCCTGGGATAGAGCATTTTTTTTTTTATATGCTTTTGGTTTTAATGTTTTCTTGATGCACTCCTCTTTTCAAAAGTATTTATGCCCTGGCAACTTCTCAGTTAACTGGATCAGGCTTTCCAGTGAGGGTGAGGCCTGAGGCACCACCTCTCTAGCCCACTGCCTCATACGGCAGGCCGTTCCCCAGCTGTACACCCTAAATCAGGGGATTCCCGCAGGAAGATAAATATGATTTGGAGATTAAAACACACAGACTTACATTGGGCCAATGCCAATTTCTCATGGATCTCGGGTAACTGGGATGGTTTTTGTTTGCATGGTTAGGAACTACAACAGCAGCTGCAGGAGCACAATACTTTTTCTAGACTAATAAAATTACCTAAGTCTGGCTCATGATTTCAGCTGTGGCAGCAGCCCCACTTCCCAGAAAGACGCAACCCCTGTGCCACGTGAGAGACCTGGGATGTTAGCTCTGCACTAACCTGGAGACATCAAACCCAACCCAACAGGGGGGGAATCCCTCCAGCTGAACTGCGAATTATAGAGCGATTCTTCCGTGTGGAAATGACAAATGCTACTTTTAGGAGGCCCAAAAAACATTAAATGAACCTACGAAGTTCAAGTTTTACATTCAAAGGAATGCCACATGACATGTATGGACACAAGGGTTTTTTTCCCTCTAAAACCCAGTGAGAAATTCCATTAAAGTTCTTAGTAAGTCTGCAGTGAAACCTTTGATCATCAACCGTCACCGCTTTTCAACATATACAGACAGTATGGAAGGTATTTCAGACAAAGGAACAAAATTGGTATTGTGAAGGAGCACAGAAACCACACATGTTCACACACATGAATCATTTTCTTAGGGCAGGGGGTTGTGGATGTTCAGAAGCTTGTTTTCAAGATGAAAATGTTCCTTAAACGTTTCTTACATTTGGGAAATAGTGCTGTGCTACATATATAAGTGTGTGGTCCAAATGTCTCCTTTAAGGAAAAACAGCCCAATTAGAACCCACTGAAAAACAGGAAGGCTGCATGTTTGTGTCTATGAATTAGTCCATGTGAACTTGTTCTCTAAGTGATTAAGATGTTGGCCAGCTGTACCAAGTCTCCATGGTCTCAACATCTTTGTTAAAGAAAAATATGGACGTCTACCACAAAGTTAGATGCATAGAACAAATTTTAAAATATTAATTTTTAGGCAGTAAAACTTTGTCCTTTCTGCATTTTCACAAATCTAATGTAGCCCGTATTTCAAAGTGCTGAAAATTCCTTGAAAACTATAAACCACCTGTCTCCAATTTAAGATTTCAACCATGCCTCCTTAGGAGTATCTCCTATGTAAGTCTGCTACAAATATAAGACCTTTATTCTACAAATCAAAACCACTGACCATGGGGCTGGAGCGGTGGCTCAGCGGTTTCGGCGCTTGCCTGGCAAGCATGAGGACCTGGGTTCAAACCCCAGCACCACGACGTACACAGCTGAGTGTTGGAGCAACTAAGGCCATGTGAAAAACTAAATGAAGTTGTTTCTCTCTTTCTCTGTCTCTCACTATCCCTCTCTCTTTAAAAAAAAAAAAAAAAAAAATTTCTTGGAAAAAAAAAAAACCACTGACCACAGAAGCAGGAAAGGGGGTGACATCTCACAGATATCATTTTGCTTAACCTTCACAACAGCCTCAAGGTAGGAACTATAATTATCTTCTAGAACAGAGAAGGAGATTGAGACTTAGAATCTCAGCAGCCTGCTCCAAGTTAGACCTTAGCAAGTAACATCTCACTACCCATCTTCCTTAGGAGGACAGACGTACTAGAA